>JARHVA010001850.1:2527500-2837500 GCA_037957365.1 Torreya grandis | reverse complement strand
GAGACATATAATAAGTTTTATAATGTTTTAATAACACATAAATCAAATATTTACATCTTCACACACATGAAAATTTACAAAAAAATAATTAATATAATTTATTTATAATAAATACTTACCATCGATAAAAAATATGTATCAAAGATTATTTATGTAGATAAAACAACATGTTTTTATTCAATCATATCATTTAATGTAGAATTTATATGTATAGGACGTAATCAAGTATGAATATGGATAGGATTGAATGCAAAAATAAAATCCTTAAGTGTAATAGAAAAATCAAACATGATTCAGAAAGAAAATTTTCAATAACAATCATGGATGAATTATCATCAAAATCATTAGACATAAAATATTTACAAAGGTACGTTATATAGGTGAAATATAAATATGTCATCACATCCTGATTAATGTGGGATTATCTTTCAAAATGACCTAAAAAGACACTTAAAGAATCTAAACATGTGTAAGTTAAAAAACATTAAATATAATAAAAACCTACACAAACACCCCATCTTAAGCATAGCTTAGGTGACTATTGAAATCGGGTCTCAAAACATAGGACTGATTAGGTAATCAAGTGCATAGAAATTCCTCTGTAGGAGAATTCTAGAGTTTCTTGGACCCCAAGAAGAACATGCAGATAAAGATAATTGCTTTCAATGAAGGGTTTGGTGAATATATTATAAATTTGCTTTATTTTTTGGATGTAATAGAGATCAATGAATTTATAATGGATTAGTTCCTAAATATAATGCATGTGAATATCTATATGATTTTTTATTTGATGGAGGACACTATTCATGTAGATATTAATAATGATATTGTTATTATAGAAGATGACAATTTATCATCAAAACTAGATGCCAAACTTACTAAAAATCCCCTAAAGCCAAATAGCCTTAGTGGTAACATTAACATCTCATATGTATTCTACCTCTATCAAAGATAAGGTAATAAAATTCTACTTCTTTCTTGACCACCTAATCAAACTTGAACCAAGGGAGAAAATGTAGCTTGAAGTGGACTTAGAATTTTGAATATCACAAGCCCAATCTAAATATCTATAATCAATCAAATTGATTTAGACGCCCACTCTATAGTGAATCTCAAAACTATGAGTACCCTCAATGTATTGGATAATCCACTTAGTACCTTTCTATTTTACCTCATGTGGTTCATGCATAAATATATAGACCATGCCCACTTCATATGAAATATCAAGTTGAGTGTGTGTGAGGTAGATGAGACTACCAACAAGTTATCAATATGATGTTGCATCAACTAAAAGAGATGAAAAATTAACCTCATGCTTCACAAAAAATAGAAAATGAGTTAGAGTTGGCATATAGTCATACATGTTAAATCATGAAATCAAATCGAGAGCATATTTGGATTGTGTAATAATGATCCCAGCTTTAGACTGAGAAATTTTAGTCCTTAATAATTAGTACAAGAAGACCAAGTTAGTCATTGAGAACCTATTATAAAATGTAGTTTTCACTATTGTGATGATGGATGAGGATCTCCTTGTGATCAATAGGTCACCCATGTAAAAAACCAAAATTTAACATTGAATTGTCCTACTTCAAGATGTAGACATTAAGATCAAAAATGCATCTTGTGAACCCAAATAAATAAGAAAGGAGTCCATCTTATCATAACAATCTCGATGATCTTGTTTGAGGCTGTAAATATATTTTAAAAGTTTGTAATGTAAGGAGGAATATTCCAAAAACTTTTTTTGTTGCTCCATGTATATTTCCTCTTTGATGTCACCATAAAGAAAATCACTCTTCACATCCATTTTATGAACAAGAGTGAGATGGATTGAGTTCATTTTGTCAAATGGGGTGAACATCTCAACATAGACAATGCTAAGTACCTAATAAAAACCCTTTTCTACAAAACATGATTTTAAAATGTCTATGGACCCATCTATTACAAATTTTGTTTAGTATATACACTACATCAAACAAGTTATCTTCCCTTAGGAAGAGGGACTAAATCCCAAGTTTTTTTGTTAGCAAGGAACCATATTCCTCTTCCATAGTGGTATCCCATTCAAGAGTGTTTGATTCCTCATGAAAAAAATTATATAAGAAGTAGATGTAATGAGAGAATATGGGGAATATTGAAATTATGAATGTGTTCACATAGTGTTTCATGGATTTCCAACCCATTATCCAACACTTTGTAATGTATTTCTATCCCAAATATGAACAATGCTCAAATATTCAATAGGATATTTGTCATCCTCTAAATATATTATGAGATAAAAACAAGGTGATTCATCATCACTATTCACATCATTAGAACTCTAATAAAAATCAAGATCATCAAGAAGTTTCTTAGATGGATCAGAATCATAAGGAACTATCATCAAATCTCATTTTATCAAAATAAAGGGTAGAGATGTCGAGTGTGGATTACAAATGACCCTCTTGAAACTAAGAACTCCTATCAATGAATAACTCATATGCGGTAGGATTGAGAATATTGTATCTGTTAACATCCTATGGACATCCAAGTAAGATGCAAGGATGATTATGATTTTCCATTACTTTATATTTCTTCTTCAGAATGTAGGCTATAATAGGAGATCCAAAAACTAAAAAATTATTCATTTTGGGTTTTTGATTGCTCAAAGCCTTAAAATGAGTGACTCCATTTAATTATTTATGTGGAAAATGGTTCAGAATAGAAAAAATAATAATGGATGGCCTAATACTAATGTCAAGGAAAATGAGACTTAGAGTGTAGCATACAATTGGTAATTTCCTTCAAGGACATGTTCTTATGCTCTAAAACACCATTCTATTGAGGACTATATGAAAATGTATGATATATTTCAATCCTCTCTAAAGTGCATAATTATTTCAAACAATAATTTACATACTCATGACCATTATTGGTGTGCCTAAAATATTGATGTCTTTACTTGACTATTTGTCTAAAAGTTCCTTAAAATTTTTAAAATAATCAAAGACCTCTAATTTATACTTAAGAAAGTACTCCTAAGTGTACCTAAAAAAGTAATACATGAAAGTAAGCATGAATTTAATACTATTAAATGAAGGCTTTATAAATTATCCAATACTGTCAATGTGGACAAGCTCCAATATTTGTTCAGCTCTTCATGATTTTTACTTGTCATACTTCTATGCAGGATGCTTACCAAGTATAAAACTCTATAAAGTTCTATCAAAAACTTGACTTGTGGTAACCATGAAACCATGTCATGATGACTAAATTAATCTAAGTAGTGATATTTTATATGTTCAAATCATTCATTCCATAATTTACTCACCCCATTTGAATGAGTGAGCAGTGTAGTAAAGGGTTGATCATGAAAAAAATGTGAAGAAGTATACAATCATGAATAGTGATTTACTTTCTCAAATAAAACTATAGAGTCACTATCTGCTTCCATAATAACCATAGAATTAGTTGTGAATTAAAATTTATTTCTCAAATCGATGTGAGTGATCTAATAAACAAATAGGATATTAGTGGATAAAGAGTGAACACATAGAACATCAAGAAATCTCCCATAATTCATTTCAACATATCCTCTCCCACTAAATTTTACAAAATTATTATCACCCAAAAATATAGAAGGCATAGAATAAGGCTCTAAATATGAGAATTTGAGTTTTTATTAGTCCATGTGGCATGAGGCACCAAACTTAATTACCTATATGAATAGTCAGGATGTAACTATAATAAGTGTTTTACCCTTATCTTTGCCCTGTTACTATATTTTCCCTTATAATAGTTCTATGATCATGAAATATTATTGGAAGAATCAAGGACACTAATATTTTACTTCTAGAGAATATTAGTCAATTGCTTAATCTACCTCTTCATGTATTTAGTTTTATCATGTTCATATTTGTTATAGTATTCACATGTGAGTTGCTTTTTCTTAGATTTATTGTTTGAAGAGGAGGACTCTTTTCATGATTTGAAATTAACATCATATTTATGACCCTTTATTTTCTTTGTGCCCTTATTATTCTATTTCTTCTCCATTCTAATAAAATCCTCCTGCTTGTCATGAATTATAATTAAGGTATATGGTTTAGATGACTTCAACATACTCATTCGAATAAGCTTTTCTTATTTTCAAGTCAAGTCAACAACAAATTCATGTAAGGATGACATGTCCCATGTAGATCAAATGCAATGCTTAGTGGCATGAATGTATAAATGATTGTAGAATAATCAAATCCCAATTTGGCAAGGATGGAAAGAATCAATCAATCATCCTTTCTATCAATGCCACATAGTTTGAAATATAACTTGAGTAATTTCAACTTTATTAAGAAATCTTGTATCGTATTAAAATTTTGTATGGTCAAATTGATGAGTTCATTAACTAAATCAGACCTCTCATTATGTTTTGCTTCCCAAAGTTTTTTCCAAATGTGTTCCAAACTTCTTTAGGAGTAGTTTTTTATTCAATATGAAGGAGTAAATCAGGAGGCATAGATAGGCATAGTAAACCATAGGCTTTGCCACTTTTATTTTACCATTGCACTTTCTATAAATTTAATGTATGTTATGTTTTTATACCCATAGTGATCTAGTGTAAGCCTTTACTCCTAAAGAACATTTTTTTATTTTGAATTTTCACTCATTATAGTTAAATGGTATAAGAAGCATAACTTTAGATTGATCCATTACAATAAGGAAGTATTTGTTGAATTGATTGTATAATAAAAACAATGATATGAAACCCCATGAATCTATATGTATTTAATTTTACAATGCATGAAAATATAAACAATGTGTAGAGATTTTTAAAAAATTCACACTTTCAAAAAAATGGTGCCCAAAAAGGAGTTGTTAACTAAAATTTATGGAAGTTTGAATGTTTCTTACTTGACAAAAAAGGATCTCCACTTTAAATAAATTTGATAAAAAATGGGTCAAATTTTTTTATAGTGCAAAATGTTTGGCCAACTTTTGTGAGAATTTTATCTCCCTTGGATTATTTATGACCAAGGGATTGAATTTCCATGTTATCAAGAGACTAAGGGGAAGGATGAGGGTGGTCCATTTGATTTATTTGATTGATGTGACCAAAAATGAATCCATTTTCCAAATGAATAATGTCACATTAAATAGACTTAAATTTGAAATCCCCATGGACTCCATAAGAGTTTTAAAACTTTCTTGTAGTCATCAAAGTTTTGGTTGTGGCTACAGGTGGAAGTACCAACAACAAAACATTTGACTTCTAGAGTAGTCAATATTTTTGATAGTACAAATTAGGTTTTTAGAGTAATTTATTTTTCCAAAAGTAAATATTTATATTATCAATGTAGTATACAAGTGTAATTTCATAATTTTGGGCTACCAATGTAGCTCAAAACTTTGATGCTTGTGGTTTCAAATACTAACACAACTCATAATTTCATCCTTAGGAATTTACATGAATAGTACATGTGGAAGTTATTATAAGTGTTTTAAATACCCAAAACTCTAACACATTAGGATTGGAGGCATCAGTAATAGGAGGACCACGTGTAGTTGTCTGAAATGGGGACCTAAAAAGTAGCCATGATTTTTGGCAGGTGCAAACAAGGTCAAAATTTCCTCCAAGTTTGAAAAACTTAGATATGGTACGACTCTCTAAAATCAAGGATCTCAAAACACATATAAAAATATATAAGTGGATTTTCTCTTGGAGAACCCAACTTTACAAATTTGTGCAAAGCCATCAAAAAATCTATAAAACCCTCGAAAATGGCAAAATTTACTATCATGAAACAAGGTCATGTTTATAGATAATTTTAACATTTTAACACATTCTAAATATAATGAAGTAACATCTTTTTTCATGAAACCCTACCACATGAAATATGACTAGTAGGAGACACCTTTGTCTTAATCTTTTACTAAATTTGGCTCATCAAAAGGCCTCAAAAGAAGATCAAATTATGAGAAATAGTACATCTTCAATAGCTAGGGAAATGAATGGTAGTTCTATGACATGCAAGCCAAAATTAAATATTTCATAATAAGAACAATGACATTCATCTACCATAAAATATCTAATACCATATCGGAGTAGAACACAATTGAGGATCAATTTGGATAATATCAAGTGCATAAATATATTACCTGTGTGTAGTAGTGCAATCAAAATTAACTAGAAATAATCTTTTCAATAACAATCATAGATGAATTATCATTAGCATCATTAGCTATGAAATATTTATGAAGGTGCATTATGTAGGTGAAATATAAGAATGTCTTCACATTCTCATGAATGTGGGATTATCTTTCACAATGACCTAAAATGACACCTAAGAAATAGAAACATGTGTAATAAAAAACCATTAAATGGTATAAAAACCTACACTAATAGAAGGTAAACATTCAAAATTTTATATAGAAAAATGACATTGAACGAATTTATATAATCATCTCTTCAAGTTAGTATTTTACATGCACATAAATGAACTTTATTATTATATGAAAAAAATATTTCTAACAAATCCAATCTTACTACCTGCAACATTTTTCTACAGAAGGAAATCAAACTAGTGTTCCATTTATTCTCGTAAATTATAAGTATAAAGGAAACTAACAAAAAAATTCATACACATTAATCAAAGGTTAAACTAAGTATACATAATTAAATTTGAAAATGAGTATACCATTTATAATTTTATTTTTGATGTGTTGTCTTTCTTACCATTATATTTCATAAGGCCATTTTTTTCAAAGTATCTAATAATCATTGCATTTCATAAAGTATTATTTATTTGAGACAATTTTGTATGACACTTGTTATAAGGTTTTATATGGGTTAATAAAATATAAAGAGAATATGTGTATCCTTATGGAAATGTTAAAATATAATACAAATAATAATATCATTCATGTTTTGAACTTAAAATTTATTTAAAATACATTATTGTCATTGTTGTGCGATTTAAATTGAGAAAATCAGTCCATGCAACCAACAAGAGATCTACAAATTTATCTTTACATCACTAATAAGTGAACAATATCTTTTAAACCATACATCAATTAGACTCAAATATATTTTCATATGACCAAAACCTTATGGAAAAAAACAAAAACACTATTAAAATACCTATAAATTTTATTCTCTAGAATGTAAAGGCTAATGTATGAGTTTTATCCATAAAATAATTAAAATTAAATAAATAAGAACCAAGTGAAAATTTAGATAAATTAACAAAAAAATGCCAACATGATAAACATAACACATGGCATTGGTGTAAATTAAATGACAACCCTATAAACAATACAATTATTTTTTAAAGAAGAAATGATTTTCTTGATTATTTAATTTTTTTTTATTAAAGTGAATGAAATTAATATAAATAAATTATTGAAATTGAAATGTATGAATATAAAAATTTGATATTGAAATAAATTATTCTACAAAACTTCGTAGAATTATAAATTTTTAAAAAATGGTAAAGAATCCTAGAGATATGAGAACCTCCCTATGATATATTTTATGCTAACCATGTAGGCTAATTATGACTTGAAACTAGATGAAAGGACCTAAAAACTATGTCATGAACAAATGTAGGAATTAAAATTATGTTGAGATAACTCCAAAAAAATATGGCATGTACATATTATAGCCTTTTATTCTAAATGCATCCATGTCTATTTGATTATGCACCTAAGTTTTTGATCTAAGTTTATGTAATTATCTACCAGGGTTTGATGATTAATTATATATGTTGATATACTATATAAATTATTTGTAAATCATAAACCATTGTTCCTTCACAAAAAACAAAATGGAAATAAAATTTAAAATGGTATATGCAGGTAAGAAAAAATTCCAATCTATCCTTGATCTAGAAAGATCCATATTCACTCTAAAAGAGAAGACGTCAAATTTTAGGTTGATCATTGTCATGATGAAGAGCTCATTGAGAGATTTGTAGTGCATTTCATGGTTTTAAAACTAGAGCTCAGATACACAAGTTATCACACATTGAAGATCAAACCAGGCAAGTATAAATTTGGGGTTTGGATAGAACATCCCATTGGATATCAACAAGTGGCAAGTGGATGATAGGTGGCAAGAGGAGATTGGACCATGTGGTGGGTCCTCAAACCACCATGTGTCTTGCCACCAATTAATTATTTACCATGGTATAATTTTAAATATATTGTAATTAAATATTCTAAATGTTCTAAACAAACCAAATAACCATACCATTTCCACATAACATATCCACCTCACCACATACATGTAATCCTATGTTCCATATTCTACTCAAAATATTTACCACACGTCATGCCTTAAGTTTTCATGTGACCCCATGTTACATTAATTTTACATTCCCAAAAATCCACAAACATCCACATATATGCCACATAAAACCCACATATTTCATATGCCAATTCAATGCCCACTAAAAAGCAAGCTAATGTCAATTACTTGGCATGTTATATCATGAGTTTCGTGGCTTTTAAACTCTATGTGCTCATCCTCACTACTGAATGTGGGATAATATGATATGCTTCAACCAAAAGATATAAATTCCACATGCACGTGAATGGGAAAGCATCCAAAGTTTATTTCAAGACTTTCAACAATGTTCCACGAGAAATATAGGATAACAACAAATGCCCACGGCATGGGTTTTGAACCCTACCAATTTTGGTAAAAGATTAATGTTCCAACCATCATACCCATGAGATGAATAACTATATAAAGTTATAAGACTCATATTTGAAGGCAATTCAAAAATTGAAAGAAAGCAGGTTTTCTAGAAGACTATAGCAAATGAATTCATGTGGCTCATAGAGGGTGCTAGAGGTAAAATTAGCAAAAAGTCCCAAAAGATACTAGCATTATTTTTTCCCATAGAAATATTTTCCAACTATTCATATTTCAATTTTGAGACATTTTTAATTAATTTTCAAGCATTTTTCCTAATACATCAATCGATATTAGACTCAGAGAAGTAGGCCTTCATGCCAAACTCTATTATCAAATTGTCTGTTGAATGTTGTGAATTATTTTGTTAAATTCATGTTTTGTAAGTTAATTTTTTTTTAATTATTCCATAATTAATATTTTAAATCAAGATTAAAATATGCAAGCATAATATTACTTAGATTTTATGGATTAAGTTGGTAGCAAAGTGGTTAGTTGTTGGGTTAATTTCTATTTAGGCATTGTTTTGGTCTATCAAGTTTTGATATCATAACTAAATTTGTAGGTAAATTTATGATTTTTTTTAATTTTAAATAAAATAAATTATTGTAGAACAATGGATCCAATGCTAGCTAAGATTTATTAGTTACTAAATACCCTTATCACTATGATAATGCAATTCTTGCAAGCCCAAGAGCAAAGTCAACAAGTAACAAAGCAATGATAGGAGCAGCAAATTGAGAGGCTCTAATAAAGCATTGATGCACTGCGGGTAGAACTACAACAAGGACATAAACATAAGAAGAGAATTAGTGGAGATTCAAATACTTGTGGACATTATGCCTGATGATGTCATATTACCGAGCAATGCTAAATACTACATCCCAATCAAGATCCACTCTGATTTAGAAGATGAAATGAGGAGAGAGGAAAGGCACCAGCCAAGTCTATTAGCAATCAATCAATCTGACCAATAGTACCTCATCAAACAACTCTAGAGTTTCTAATTTGATAGTTGTTATCAATGGAAGTGTCAGCTATTATGCTATGTTCTAAGGAAAATAAAGAGTATAACTAAACTATTACTGCTAAAGGGAAGTTTATGTAGATCTATTTTAATTGGAGTTCTAGAGCTAGTTATATTATTGAAGGTCTTGCATAATATCTACAACTAAGAACTCTTCCTTTATTTCACACTAAGACATCTGGAGGAGCTAATGGAATAGTACATGGACATGCAACTCATTATGGAAACCTACATTTTGGCATTAGAGGGCTATTCTTTGATCAATTAGATCTTAACATAGTTTTAGGAGAAGCTGAGGAAATAACATTGGGTCATTATTATCTCACATTTTGACATGACAAAAATACTACATCAAGAAAAGGAATCTAACTGATGACTAATCATACCTATAATATTTAGTTTGGGACAAGATAGAATATAAAGGTACATTCTAGTTATAGTAGTGATTCTTCTAATTCATATACTCCTTCTAGTCCTATCATTGAAAATGATGTTATAAGTCTAGAATAAAAAAATGCTATGATTATCAATGTATCTTCTAATGTACATTCTAAAGATGAAAATAATGAAACCAACTCTTCTGGGGATATTAACAATGTTAGGGATATTGAATATACCAACCCCAAACATTTATTGAAGTCATTTGAAAAACATAAAAAGGGAATAGGTTCTAAGCTTCTAACTAAAATGGGATTCAAAGGAAAATTCCTTGGCATTAATGGTCAAGAAATTGTCTAGCCTATCCAAGTGGCAAAGTGAGCACTCCATGTATGATTAGGACATGGAGATAAAGGACAAATATTCTAAGAAGTTGAGCTAGAGAATTACTCAAGCAGTAAGTTAGAACACCCTAAAGAGCTGAAAGAAACATTATTAGAAGATGAAGCAGTTAAATCTAATGAAGGATCTTCAGATGACTTATTAAGGTACTAAAACTATAAATACTCAAATTTATTTTATAATTATGCCTCAGAAATCCCTAGAAAGATGCTTAAGAGACATGTCAAGAAGAAGACTAATGAAAAAAAAAATTCTAAGGAAGACATGAAGTTAGGTTTCTACTTCAATGTTAAGGGGAAAATAGTAAAAGAAGATAAGCAAAGTTATCCATAACCTAAGTAAAATGTTGTAACTACTTCTTCAATCAAGTAGAAGATAGAATTTTGTCAGTTAAAACCTGAGATAACATCATCAAAGGACATCGTAGTCAACAAGAAGCTGATAGTATAGAAATTATCACCCTAAAAAGGTAAGAAACATTTCTTTAAAATAATAATTATCAAGCATTCTAAGATAGATGTTATTTTTGATAAAAAAATATCAAAATAATTTGATCTTAGAAGATGTTGTAGAAACCCTAGGTTTGGAAACTAAGCCACATTTTCAACCATATTCCCTAGATAGAATAAATGATGGTAATGGTGTACATGTAAGTAAAACCTATAAATTAGGGTTTGCGATCACCTCCCACTTTATAGATGAAGTTGAATTTGATGTGGTTCCACTTTAGTTTAGTGGCATTATCCTAGGTAAACCATACTTGTCTTTGAGAAATGAAACTTTCTCTAAAAAGGAAAATTAGTATAGGATTGTAAAAGATGGGATAAAATATCTCATGTGAGCACATCAACAATAACCATTATAGGTAAATGGTTCCTTTAGTGTTATTTTACTCATATATGTTATAGATAGGAACACTTTAGGGTAAAAAAAAGTCATCATGAGAAGCATCAAGAATAACTTAGAAAACATGTATATTTTAATCTATATGTTTTAGAGTGTGCAAACATGCATAGATATTTCCTTCATGTTTGTAAGACCTAAATTTAGGCATTACTTACAAATGCATAAGACCTAAGTATGTGAAATTTTTGTAATTTTTATGTATATTTAGTGTTTATAAAGACCCAAGAAGGGAAAAATTTGTAAATTATGTTTCTATGTAAAACCCTAAGAGGGTAATTGTTTAATGGTGATTTCTATAACACCAGGTGACATGAAATAGTCTCAAATATGAAGATATGAAACCAAATGACATTCATCAGATCATCCAAGCCAGAGCTAAGAGACAAAGCCATGAAAATATCCCCATATTAAGTACCAGGTCTAGTACCAACTTTTTGAGGACAAAAACCCTTCTTAGTGGAGAGGATTCATCCATAAGGATCCATATTTACTATAAAAAAAGACATCAAATTTTAGGTTGATCATTATGATTGTGAAGATCTCATCAAGAGCTTTTCAGTGCATTTTGTGGTTCACAAAATGGAGCTCTTATGTGCAAGTTATCACAGATTGAAGATCAAACTAGGCAAGTAAGATTTTGGGATTTGGATAGAACATCCAGTTTGACATCAACAAGTGGTGAGTGGATGACAAGTGGTGCATCCAAAAACACCATGTGGCTTTCCACTAATCAATTATTTACCATGGTCTAATTTTAACTATATTATAAATGTTCTAAACAAATGAAATAAACATACCATTTACACGTAACATATCCACCTCAAAATGTACACATAATCATATGTTTCATATTCTACCCAACATATTTGCCACATGTCATTCCTTAGGTTTTCACGTGACCCCATGTTACATTCACGTTACATCCAAAAACATCCACATATATGCCACATAAAACCCACATATTTCATATGCCAATGACATACAAACATAAAATCAAGATAATTCCAATTACTTGACATTTTATTCAATTAATTTCATGGCTTTTAAACTCTATGTGTTCATCCTCACTACTAAATATGGGACAATATGATATCCTTCAACCCATGAATATACATGCCAAATGCACATGGATGGGAAATAATTCAAAGTGGATTGAATACCAATCTACCATGAAGGTAAAATTATATTTCAAGACTTTCCATGATGTTTTGTGACCAGTATGGGATAACAACAAATGCCCATAGCATGGGTTTCAAACCCTACCAATTTTGGTAAAAGATTAACATTTCCAACATCATACCCATGGGATGAATCACTATATAAAGTTATAAGACTCATATTTGAAGTAAATTAGAAAATATAAAGTAAGAAATTTTTCTAGAAGACTATAGCAAAGGAGTTCATGTGACTCATAAAGGGTGCTAGAGGCAAAATTAGCAAAAATTCCAAAAAGAGACTATAATTATTTTTACCCCTAGAACAATTTTAAAATCACTAACTTTTTAATTTAAATAAATTTCTAAGTAATTTTCAAGAATTTTTACTAATACATCAGTTGATATTGGACCTGAAGCTGTAGGCCTTCGTGCTGAAGTCTGTTATCAAATTATGTGTTGATTGTTGTGAATTATTTTGTTAAATTCATGTTTTTTAAGTCAATTTATTTTAATTATTACTTAAATTAATATTGTAAGACAAGATTAAAATACACAATCATAATATTTATTAAATTTGATGGATTAATCCTAAGAAAACCCATGAAATATGAGTGATGCCCAGATAGCCCAAATCAACCTCACGCTGATGCAATTCTCCCTCCATGGGTGATTATGTGATATGTGACTATACAACCATATGAATGTATCTATAATATTGATTTTAATGATTTAAAATTTATTCCATTTTCATGAAATAAAATATACTTAGACTTGGCCTATTAATATTATAATTTAATAGAAATGATATTGGAAGAAATAGTGCTCTTTTACTTAATGTGCATTATAATTTGTAAGTGATAACTAGATATGTTTGGATATGACTTAGTTTATCTATATATGGAGATATTTTATTTATTTTATTTTAACAAAATCTTAAATTTTCATGATAGATCCATTATAAAACATTTAAATTTAAAAAATAATATGTAAAAGTGTAGTGGACAAGGCCACAGTGTAGCATTATCCAATCTAGCATGGACTTATCCCAACTGAACATGTAGAATGGTTAAAAGGGTATGATAATAAACTTTAATTTGAATATGAATGATTGTGGTTGAAATAGGGGTGTATTTTTTATATTATTTGTGTTTTTAATAAAATTTAAGATCTCTTTATAGACTTCAAGTTAGCAAAAGTGTGAACAAACTATGTAAGATAAGGATGCCAAGATTAAGCATTGTCAAACACTTAATGATAAAATTTGTCTTTATTTTCCCACACATTATTATATTTATGTAAAAATTTTAAATTAATAAATTAAATTTTATTCAAACCTGAGTGTGTATACACACATTACATTTTTATACAAAGCTAGACCATGTAAGATGCCTTAATGCAAAGCATGCAACATACCACTGCAAGTATTTGTTATCCATATTTGAAAGTTGAAATTTTTTATCTTGAAATTTTAATTTTGAAAATAAATTAATAAAAACATAACCATGAAATAATATGAAATGTTATTTCTTTGTCACCTGAAAGTATAGATAAGGTGATTTGTATCTTATGGGTTTCCTGGCCAGGGAGAACAAATAATTTATCTAGTGATAAAATGATGAGTGGTTGGAAATTTGGTGTCTATATACCATAACCATAAAAAATTATGGATTTATAGCCTATTTTGATTTGGATATTTATAAATTATTTATCAATGAGGCATTTAGACTAAATAATTATCTGCTTTTACTTGTAAACAACACTATAAGTAATAGTAAAGTGACAAGATGTCGAGTTTCACTAGAGTCTAATGGGGCTAAAAAATAAGGGGAGAGGATCCATGCATTTTGTTATAATAAATATATCCATAGACATGGAGTGTCACTAGACTCAATGTGCTCCAATTACCAATACATGAATCAAACTGATGCAAATAAATCTAGATTTAATTTTTGAACATGTTATAATTGAAACTTTTAAAATTGAAATTATTTATTAACAATTTAAGTGATAGCTATTATTTAAAAATAAAAAGAAGAAGGAAATGAACTAGTATTATTATAGTTGCATATTGTACTTAATGATTCAACTACCATTTTGAATTGTAACCATTATAAAGTTGTTACTTATAACTATTTAAAATTTGTAACTTCTAAATTATACAAGGATGAGTGCATGTCATATGCCCATACAATGTAAAAATTATGAACCATATTGTGAAAATATTATTTTTTTTACTCATGAGGGATTGAATTGTCAAGTGATGCCCACTTTCATATGATATTCGTGAGATGAGGGACTTCACTTGTAATTCACTTACCTGAATTAAAAAAAAGTGTGAACATTTGAAAAATATTGCATCATGGTATTAGATATAATAATGAATTATATAACATTTATAGATGTAATGTGTTAGATATATATAAAATTCAATCATATAAGTAGTATTTGAAAATTTTAAATGCATTTTATGATAGTATTTAATATAACATTGAAATGTATATGAAACATGCTAAATGGATATAACATTTTATATTAAATTATAGCCACACAATTTTAAATATATATTTTATATTGTCACATGTAAATTCCTAATGGCCATATATAAGGGACATGGGTATGTCTCATAAACATAAAAGGCATAGCTCCATTTCCAAATGGCATGATGACTCAGGATGATAAAAAAATATGTATATGTTGTACATATAATGTGAAGGGCCAGACATAGGAAAAAAGCAAGTCATATTTAATCATGTAGTAAGGTAATATTATTTCAAAATAATAATATAGAAACTTAGACTAAATTTTGTCAAACATATTTATTGAAGTCATTGTTAGCAAATAGCATATTCATGTAACACATATAGTATATGGGATTAGAAAAAATTATATAATGTATAGCTCAACATGATATAAAGATTGTGTATAAACATAAACTATAAAAATATTCATGGAGAATAAAGATATACCCCTAAATTAGTGAGGTTATTGGGTAATAGGGAAATGTCTACATTGAAAGCATGTAAAAGTATGTCTAGTATCACACTTAAATTTATAATGAAAATAAATGTGTACTAAAAATTGAAATATGTTATCTATCGAACATAAATAAATAAATTAACATATGTAAGGAAGTAATCTAGAAACATTTGAAAGTGATTTGAATTGATGAATTTGATTTTTTTTTACAAATATTTTGAATCTTTTGAATTTTTTACATATTTTTCCATATTTGCAATTTTTAGAAATTTAAAAATATTTGAATGATTTTTAAAAGTTATAAGAAGAAAGGATTTAAAACAAAATAGAAACAAATAGGGGGAAATTGAGTAATTTGATAAAGGTGTTAAACCATAAAATGTCAATAAGGAAGGAAAGTCATATGCCCCAAATTTATGTGTAAATAAATCATATAATTTTATCTTAAATGAGTAATATAGATACTAATTTACATGATCCTAATGTCCAAGAGATATATATGATCATGTAATGATTAAAAAATATATCATGATAAGTATGAAAGAGCGAGTAAAATTATTATTGAAAGTGTTTCTAATGTAGTTACTTTAGATTATTCAAATTAGTTTTAAAATCAAGAGGGTATGTGAGAATAGTAAAAAACAAATCCATTATTTATAAGAATGCATGGAATGGGGAAAAAATAATTAAAAATTAAAATTAAAGAGCGATGTGCAAATAAAAAATACAAATTAGATAATCAATAAACTCGATATAATTAATGGACTAGGAGGAAGTATGATGTTATGTATATCAAAAGATCTCATTGTGAGGATGCATAAATTATACCCAACTCCATTGTATGAATTAATGACTTATTGTCAAGAATAAGTGTAAATTTTATATACCTATAAATATGAAAAATTGTGACATGTTCTAATATATTATTTTGAATCACTATGTATATACCCATCTATACATGTATCCTTATGTGAAATATGATAGGATGCAAAACAAAATAGTAATATGATGTAGCTCTATGAATAATATATTATTCCTTGGGAGATGGATACCTTTGTTTAAGTGCCACTTTTCTATTAGGAGAATGTAACATGATATTTGGAGCTAACTAAATATGTTCAAGTGTAAATGTATCATGGTCATAAAGAGATGGATAAGTTTTTTCTATAATATTATGATGATAATAAATTTATGGATAAATTTAGTTTGTAATATGATCCTACTCAATAGTAGATGAAGAAATATTAATGTGATTTGGTGTATGTAAATCATTCTCTCGAATAATTTCGTAAACATTTTCATTGCCATATTGTCCAATAATTGTGATAGCAAAAGTAAATATGATTGGTTCCAAGATATATTCATATTGGATTCTAGAAATTTTGACCACTTAATTATCATGAATATATTTGGTACATTTATAAAATGTATAGGATACTTCCCAAATAATTTATATGAGAGGGATTCCTAATAGAATATCAAATACAATTATGCTTGGTGTAACTAGGAATTGAGTTTGAATTATGATAAGGCCCCATTTTTTAAATTAGTATTATATGCCAAAGTGTATCATATGTGTGACCATAAAAGTATTTAATATCTCTATAAGTATCATATAAATCTTTCTCTATATATTAAAGATAATAAATGAAAGTTATTGTGAAAAAAAATCACTTTATCCATTGTCTATCATAACCATATGTATGTAATTTTTCAACATATTTTCAAATAAAAAGTGCATGTATATCTGAATCATCATCAATAATGTCATCATAAAAGTTTATAATAGTATGTGATGATTATTTTATTTTAACTATATCAATAATTATATCATGTGGATGCCCATATGTATAAGGATGAGGATGATAATTATGTGCATAATGTACTTCAAAATTATCCTAGTTATTTGCTTCATGTTCTAGAAAAGCATCTTTGTGTATTTTGATATTTGAATTTTCATTTAGTAATGGTTTATATTATTTATTAGGTGTTATAATATCAATAATATTCACATCAATGAGATCATGAATATTGTGTTTAATATTTAAATGTATATTTTTAGAATGTCCAATACATCTATGGTAGTCATAACATGCATTGCAATAAAAAAATTAAATTATGATCTAGACATGACAATATCCATTGGTGGAGGAAGAGTTACAAGATTTAATTCAATAAGAATTTGAAATAATACATGATGAGGTGAATGTAACCTTGAAAATTAACTCCTTGGTGAAGTCTATAATTAAATATTTTGTGTTAATTGTGAGATATCATTAACTATAACCTTAGATCCATTATTGCTTTCTTTGATTTTATTGATATATTTTGGATTACTTTGAAACTTCATATTTTAATTATAAGGACAATTTTAAGTATACTTAAACTTTATCAAAGAAATCAACATGACCTCATGCTATTTAACAATATCTCATAGTGAATCAAAATATTTTAAATTATAAATAATAACTAATGATTGTAGTGGAGATAGAAATATTTGAGGAAAAAAATATTGGATCTCATTATAATCCATTTTATTTGTCATTTTTATAGCACAGTCTTGTATCTTAGCACAGATTCATTGATTATTTCATTAGACAATTCATTGAGTTTTGAACTTTTAGCATATGATAGTTTTTCACCAATGTTGATAAAAAAGTGTGTTAGAAAAAACTTACCAAGGGGTTGAAGATATTTTTTTATTCAAGACAAAGATCAAATAACCATATAATATCATATTATTTTAGACATCTTTAAAAGATCTTTGTTGACAATTTGTCATTATCTACATAGTCTATATAAGCTACAAGGAATGCATGTAAAAATTGATCAATATCACCTTTTCCATCATATAAAGGAAGGTAATGAACCATAAATCTAGCTAGTAATGGATAGGATTCAATTTTAGGTGCCAAAAGGTTATGAAAAAGGAACATATGTTGATACATGGGTTAGAATGAGTACTAGTTTGTCGAATGTTAGCTAGCTTAGATTTTAAGGAAATAAGTGCATACTAACCAGTGGTATTTGTAGATATAATAGGATGAATATAGGTGGCATGATTAGGTATATGCATAGATACATTTTGGATACCAGGTGATGTTACCAAACCAAATGATGATGTTATAGGTGTATAATTTATAATTTAGAATGGATGTAATGGACAAAGGAGAAACATTAGGAATAAGGGATTTGATAGCCCCTAAAGGAAAGTATTATGGTGAATATGTGTCCAAGTTATATTTATGCTTATATTTTTATGATAAGATAATTTTAATTTTCTTATTCATCTCATGTGGGTTTTTTTGAAGACATTGACAAAATTTAGATAATTATTGCACTTGATTATGATCTATTCCATTAAGCTCATGTGGATTAGTATGAGTCTCGTGTTTAATATATTCCACTTAATTACAAAATGGTAATGGATAAGATTTAATTTTAAGTGTCAAAGGGTTATTCAAAAATAACATGTGTTGATGCAAGGGCTAGCATGAATAATAGTTTGTTGAATGGTAGCTAGTTTAGTTTTTAAGGAAAAAAGTGCAAACTCAATATTATCATTTTTAGACATAATAGGGGTATTATAAGTATCATGAGTAGGCATATGAATAGATACATTTTTTATACGAATTTATTTAACCAATCAAAAGGATAATTCTATAGGTGTAGAATTTGGAATGGATGCAATGTAAAAAGGAGAAACCCTGGGAACAGGTAATTTGACACCCAAAAAAGGAAAGTTTTATGGTTGATATTGGGCCAAGTTATCTTGATGCTAATATTTTTATGTTAATATAATACTAATTATATTATTCATCTCATGTGGGTTCTATTGAAGACATTGATGAAATTTGGATAATCATTACACTTGATTATGATCTATTCGGTTAATCTCATGTGGATTAATATGAGTTTCATGTTTAATAGATTCTAGTTCATTACTCTCATTATCAATTTCAATGTAAGCCTTATTTTTAGGAGATCAATAAACTTCACCAATATCATTATTAGTTTGAGAATAAATATCATGACTAGACATTATTAAAGAAACCAAAATAAGATGCACATGTCAAATATAAATACTACTTAAAGGGTCAATTTCAAGTTATTTTAACCTAACACTAGGCCAAATCCAAATAAAACTATTGGAAATAAGTCTAGATTATTTAATTTTTTATTGTTCTAAATTCTCTCTGATCCAATATATGGGGGACATATTTAAATTATAACCATAATTTTAATCTAGTTTATTTAAAATATATGATATTATTATTATTTTTATATCATTCAATCCAATTGATTTTGGGAGGTATAAGTCTAGATAATCTGAAATTATCCTTTTTAATATAGCTCTACCACATAGAGGCATACACTATGATATGAATCTAGAAACCGAAATGATTATGAATATAATGCACCACAAAAATAAAGTTAGAAGGGTGATCTAGGCAAAGATGTACATGAATGTGTGGGCTCTAAGAAATACTTAATCATTCATTTACTAGTGTTAGCCTAACAATTAAAATAACTAACTATATATTAAAAAACATGTTTGTAGCCCACTAACATTATTTTTTAGGTTATGGTGAGATTAAATTTAGCAGGAGATATGGTCCACTTAGATGTAACACTAATCAAAATTAAAAAAATAGGATTTGTAATGTATGAACATGGGATCCTAGTCATTTCTGATATACCATGAGGTAAATGGAAAATAAAGCACATGTTTTTTGTTGTACAATCTCTATGAGTATTGGGTTAAAATTCTCATGCCATAATGTATGTAAAATAGACTATTGTGTATCCATTCATGAAAATGACTAATTGATTTTAAAACTGTTGGAACACAATTTCTTAAGCAAGAACAAGAAAATAGAAATTAATGAGAAAATAAGAGGGAAATATTTTTGTTTCTAGATATTTAAAATATCAACCTGAGGATGAAACAAAGTGTTTATATGTCATATTTATCAAAAGTTATAAGACAACTTCCTTAGTGCCATATTACTCCGAGGTTTAAGATGATTAAATTTTATGAGATGGATTTTATCCAAGATTTAAGGTTGTTTTATTTTATTTAGGAATTAAAAAAATAATGTATGAAATCCCATGTAAAAAATAAAGCAAACAACAATAAATGCTATAAAAATAGTGGATTCACTAGAATGTTTAATATGATTTAAATTTAGGTGATTAAATTAAAATAATTAAAATATATGATTATAAAAGTATAAATATATAGATATGATAGTGAAATAGGGTATGTTATGAAGCTTTCTAGGATTAAAAATTATCTAAAAATAATATATATGCCTTTAAATACTTAAATGTCCCTAAAACAAATTTCCTACCAACTATATAGGCTTATTATGACTATAATTTGATTTAAATACATTAAAAATATGTTGTGATCAAATGGAAGGATTATAAATACACTAGGAAATTTTTTTAGAAGGGGGTCTTTCACCCTAAAATGGTTCTAGATAGGGTTATCTAAATATTAAAGGGGGGGCATAGAAATGACAATGCAACAGAGTGATAATCAAATCTATAGTATAAAATTGGGTGATAAACTTGGATATAAAATGTGATCAATTTACTATGTTGAGTTATGCTAAAATTAGTACGTACAAATATTCTAGATACAAAATGACAAAAAAGTATTGTAATTAGCTTGTTTTGATGTTAATGCAATTTTGGATCTTGAATAGATAGGAAGAAAACTAGAACAAGATTTTTAAATAGTCATCAGATTCTATATTGGATGCTTATGGATTCACAGACACTAATGTCAACCTAGGATGGTTACATCGATGTTATTGTCTGAAATTGATGCAAGTGTCATGTACATAATACCTAATGAAATAGGATGTGACCACATAGATGTTTATGGGTTTATTTTCACCTTCACTATACTATATTTAGATATAGGTAATGGAATGCCACTCCTCATTAATTTTTAAAACATTAGTTCTTCATTTTCATAGTGATCTTGGGAAAAAATAGGTTAGTGGGCACACAGTGTCAAGCCAGCCCCAAAGACCTATCTATTAATGAGAGTTTCATACATAGCCAGAACTCTATATAATAAATAACTAAAATAAGGACCTAGATTATAACTTGGAAAATATAACTCTTTGGAGACTCCTTCAACACTTAAAACCTATATATGTGTTATCCCTATGACTAATATGAAAATAGGATAAAATATTGAAGCTTTCCTCAATTGAATGCTTGATACAATGCTTTGATAAGTTACCTTTGTCTCTTTTTAGTATTTTTTAGGTGAGGAATGAATGACTTATAATATGGTATTTATATCAATCCCTTTGGATAATTAGATCACTTAGGCTGACCATTAGGATACATTTCATTTTAGAATTAAATAACTTTAGGTCACTTGACACTTGTGTTAGAGTAGGATACTAGTGTTGATGCAGGTGTTTGTCCTGAACATTAGTTTCAAGGGAGAAAGAAATTATGTATAGACTCAAAACTTATAGAGGTGTAAAAAAATTAGGTTATATGCATTATAAACAAGATATAATGTATAGGTCATCAACATAAGACTGGTCATACTAAGAGATTGGTTAAAGGGCATAATATAGAGTAGATGCAAGACTTTGAAAATGGGAAAGATACAAAAATGAGAGGAACAACAAAGGTTTGAGTTTTTTGATTGTATAAAATTGAGGTGCTATATAATCCATAAAACAATGTCTACCTCATCCCGCCCCCCACCCCGCCCCATAATCTAGTAATGAAATTTATAGTTTTAATGAGATGAATGTATGCGTGAGTGTGTATAACACAAATTATCTTTACGTCATCCCAACTTGAGTCATTTACTAGTGACTACCCTAAAACCAATATCATTCAAAAATATATAATTAGTGTTCATAATCTATAATTTTAAAGTATTAAAAAGATTGAAATTTAAAGAGGAGGGTTTAGGAGTACACCTATATATTAGTGTAACGACCTTACCAATTAGCAAGTTGATTTGAACATATGTATCATTTTAAGGATTTGAAATAGATATTAGGAAAAATATAGATAAATCTAAAAATTTCATACATATAAAGAGATAGAGAGAGATATCAGAATGCACATGTCCCAACCTTTGAAAATGGTGAGTTTCCACCTAACAAGTTAGATTAACTCAACTGTGAAACCTAATGATACTTATAAATTGATAATTACGAATGATATAATCAATTTAAAATTTAAAAAATGGTAAGATTGAGTGATTTAATCACCTAAAACATACCAAAATATAACCAAGTACTATATTAGATTGGGTCAATATATTATGTAAATATTCACCTTGGGTATCAATGTGTTAATTCCATGGTATGGTAATAATTAGAATAAGTGTTTTGAAATAAAAAATTAATTTCTATTTTGAAAAATTAGGTGCACATTGCATATCATATTTTCATTAGATATGTCTCATGTTGAAACTATGTATAATAATGGTACCAATGTATAGAATTCTACCACGAATGTGAATCTAAATCATACAAATATGTGCTTTATTCAATTAAAAAACTTTGTAAGTATGGAGAATATGCTTCCAAAGCATGACCCCAACTATATATGGAGAAATATAAAAATTTAAATAAGTACAAATGTGGAGAACATGTTTCTAAAATACTTCCTCAATATAATATAGAGATTATGAATAATGAATAAGTGTGGAGGACCATGCTTTCAAAGTATTCCCCCATTGAATATGAAAATTGATATAAGTACCATATATTGAATAAGTGTTTAGAACATGTTTCAAAATCATGTCCCCACTAAATCTAATTTTTTTTAAAAATATGAATAACATGGCTTTATGACATGCCCCTAATGATATTCCCCCCTTTAAGGTGAGGGAAGAATAGAAACCAGTAGTCACTTCAATTCAAGAGCATAAGACAACTATAATTTGTGAGTGTAATCATATAGCATATAAAAAAATATGTCTAGGTAAATATATCATTTAATAACATATAACAATGTGATAACATGAAGATCTAAGATGCATGATAATGATCATGATAACATATAGATAATAACCATGAAAGATAAATAAGCAAATCAAGAAAACACACAAGAGAACTAAACAAAAAGTTAAAAGACAATGGTCTTAAGAGAACACAAATAAGGCACATATTCAAATGTTATACAATCAAGGGGAAATGACTTAGTAAAATATACATAAAATTAAGAATGACATATTTATATGTCCATAAAAAAATCAAAGACATATTTAAATGTCAAATAAACAACATATAGGCATAGGGGATGAAAATAAAGGAACATATTCGAATGCTTAAAAAATAAATACAATAATAATGCAAGGCACTCAAAGAAGTGCACAAAGGAAAGCATAAGCAACCAATAAAAACATATCAGAATATCCCATGGATCAAATGTGTTGGTATAAAATTTAAAGTGCATAGCATATCAAGTACCATGTGTAAGATATAATCATGGATAAATGCATGTGTAGGTACATATATGAGCTCAAAACATGGTAATGTAAAAATAACATAAAATGATATAACATGGACATATCATGATCATACAAGTGGATTCCCACAATGTCCATATGACATGAGTAGAGGGAAGGCCCAACATATGAAATAAGAATAGATCATGTATATGTGTATGCATGTATCACCTTCAAGTAGAGTCATGACACACATGTGTTTGTAGAAGTATATAGTATTATATTCATCAACATGGAAATAACACATATATGTCAATGAGTAAATATGATATGAAGGTGCCAAAAAAAAATTGGAATTTTTACTGTGGAAGTTAATTTTTGGATTTTTAGACATTTGAAAGGGAAAGACTATCATATAATCCCATCGAAATGGTGATCATATATTATCTCCCAATTATGATCCTAGTGTAATAATTTGGTGATAGTTTTGAGGAGTATATATAGGTGAAATAACTATAATGATAGTATCTATGATTTTTGTGTATGTATAATATGACTATATGGTCTTGGAGAAGTAGCAGGAGTAGTGGTTTGTATAACCCATCATTCTATAATCTAGATTATTTGGAAGTAATAGGAAAATGTGTAGGTGTTATGGATATATAAACATGGTGCATATTAAATGAGGACTATGTGGAATCTGATGTATTTATTTGATGTAATTGTCTCTCAAGTGCAAGATGCATAGTAAATGGGATTGCCTATTGCTTACCTTGTTGTAGTGAATTATCCTTAGTGGGTTTGATAATTAGTTGCATGGGTATAGGTTTTTATTATTCAAGAGGATGTTCATATGTAATTTTGGAAAATGTAATCACCCAATTGGCATGAATGTATTTTACAGACCTATGCACTATAAAATCTACAATTCCAAGTGTATGGTTATATGGTCATCATAATAACATATTAAAGATGATATTGGAAGGTATAACTAAAATGTTAGTATCCACATGTGTGGGACCAACCTATAAATTTAGGTTAATCTCACTAAGAACCATCTGATAGGTCCCATAGAATGTTTTAACTGATCTACTATAAGGATTTAAATCATCATGAGTATAACCCAAGTGCATAATTAATGTCATGGTGCAAAATTTCTTACTTATGCCATTATCAATCATAATATTATGTATAAGGTGTTTATCAAGTTATGCTCAAATGAATAAAGAATTAAGATCAAAACCGTCATCTTTAGTATCACTATCATTGAAATAAATAAGGGTCTCTGAACCATAGGAGGTTTATATCATGTATAAGTAAAAATACTTACATCTAATGGGTTCTCATAATGTGATGGATAAAGATGTGAATTATATTCCATTTTAACTTCTAGTTCCTTCTTAGAGTGGTATTTCAAGGATTGCTATATATTTTATGCTTTTGGAGATCACTAGGTTGTGAAACTGATTCCTTTGAAGGATCATCTAATGTAATATTTTGGTCATCAATTAGGCCTTGGATCTTATGCTTTAAGGTAAAATATTTGTTTGTATAATCACAATAATCATTCACATAATATCCTTTGGGTATAGGTTTGCTCATATCAACCTATATAGGGTGAGGGATATATATAATTTTAAACTCTATTAACCATAGGAGTAATGAAGATGGAGACTTGAGTAAATGCATAAATTGTCTCCTTGGTGCATTAAATAGGAAAATCGAATTAGGCTGATAGGAAATTACATTAACCATGGTAGTTGTTTACCTTTTAGGCTCAAGAGGTTTTACCTTATAACTTGGTTTGATTATAAACTATGTACTAGATATAGATGTATCTATTGTGTTTGATTCATACATGAGACAATTCAATGAAATAAGCTTCATTTCACGGTCCTGTAAAACATTGCTAAGTAATCAAAAGATTTGAAATTCTTCCAAATAATGGACTAATATAAAGAAGCAAGCAACTTTATTTTGAATACATTTTGAAACTCCTTATCTTCCATAGGATTGGTCATTTTATCCAACATTGTCTTAAATCTCAAGACATATTCTTTGATAGGTTCATTCGCTTCTTATTTAATTTTGAAAATTTGAGCATAGGAAACCTTTTAGGAAATACTAATGGAAAAGTGTGATAAACACTAGGCTATAAGAGGTTTGAATGTTTTCACAAATTTGATAGGTAAATCATAGAACCACCTCAAATCATAATCCTTCAGGCTCTTGGAAAATAATTTAATCATAAATTTATCATTGAAGTCATAGTCAAGTCATGCCACACAAAATGATTGAAGAGGATATTCAAGATCATCTTTTCCATCATAAAATAAAAGTTTAGGTGAAAAAAAATTAGTTATAAAAGAGTGGAAAGATATCTCGAGTAGAAGAGGGTTATGTGACACATCTTGTAAATCAATTGCTTGAGGATATTTTAAAGAGTTTTGTTAAATGTTTGTAACCTTTTATTCTAATGTATTTATAAATTAAATGAGTGTTTAAACTATGGACCCATTGGGATTTAGATTATTAAGTTGAGTAGTCATGAAAATGGATGTAAATATGGTTTAGTAATATGCATTGAAATTAATGTTTGAGTTGAAACATTTTATAATTCCATGGTAGATGTAACGATACTATTTTGGTTTTTAGGAAATAATGGTTTAAACATATAATCCATGCCCCGACTAGAGGTAATAAGTTGTAATGTGGTCAAGGGGAGGGATGTTTCAATTATACTTTTTGCTTCCAATATAGTTTTGAGGATCTCATCAAGATTTTAATGGTTTTGATGAATATGCTTATGAAAAAATGCAATTTATTGGATTTACTCATGGTTTATTTATTTATGTTCATTTTTTCATAGTTTTCATTATCAAAATATTCTTCTATGTTAACCTCATTAGTATGTTTTTAATAATCAAAATTGGAATCTTCATGATCCATATTATGAGGTCCCTTACTGGTTTCAGACATCATAGATTGTGGGAGGGGAAGCTCAATGTGTTCAATAGGCATACCTCCCAGTCTAGAGCTATGCCTACATTGCATGCAAAATAATATAAGTACGAAATGAAAATTTACAATAATTTGAATCATTATCTGATTGAAAATCCTACAAAGAAAAAATATTTGAATTTATATGAATCGATTTCATCAAATGTTTAACCCTAAAATTCTTCTAGATTGGTTTTATGTAGATATTAAAGGGGTGTATATAAATAATAATGCACAGGGATGATAATCAAATCTACAATAGGCCAATTGGGTGTTAAACTTAGAGATAACATATGTTAAATTTATTAGGATAAGTTATGATAAAAATAGTAATTAAAAATATGCTAGATATATAAATGATAAAAATGTAATGTAATTAACTTTTTTTTTACGATAATGTAATTATGGATATAGAAAAGATAGGAAGCAAACTAGAAGATTATTTTGGAACAATTGCCAAATTATATATTGGGTATTTTTAGATCCATGAACACTAATATTATCTTGGGAATGTCATGTTGATTCTACTATCTAAACTCAAAACAAGTGTATTATATAGAATACATACTGAAATAAGATGTGACCACCTAGATTCTTCTAGGTTTACATTCTCCTTCCCTCTCATGTAATCAAATCAAAATCATGGAATATCATTCATCATGAATTTATAAAACCCTATTTCATTATCTCTATAGTGACCTTGGTGAACAATGGGTTAATTGGCACATGGTGTTAATCTAAGCCTAAAGATCATTCTATCAATGAGCACTACCTACATATACAATACTTTGAAGATTTATTTAGATTGATGTAGTTATCCCATACATGTTGGTTTATGTGTGAATCATGCAATGTGTGATAAGGCAAGTACACTTAGAAAATATAGATCTTGGGATAATCCTTTAATACTTAAAATCTGTAGATGTGTTGTACTTATGACTAATATGGAAATAAGAAAAACTAGAGAATCTTTGCTCAATTAAATTCTTGATATAATGATTTAATAAGTTGCCTATGTCTCTTTTTGGTCATTTCTAGGTGAAGAATGAATAAGGGATAAGTAAATCACATTAAATCACTTTGGCTGATCATTAGGATATATTTCATTTATAAATTAGATGAATTTAGGGAAATGTAAACTTGTGTCAAAGTTAGACACTAATGTTGATGCAAGTTTTTATTCCAAACGTTAGTGTTTAATGAGAAGGAAACTAGGTATAGACTCAAACCTTGTAAACATGGCAGATAACCATGTTTTAAGCATTTTGGGCATGGAATAAGGTCTACATCATTAAGATGAGACTAATCTAACTAATAAATAGGTCAAGGGGAATAAGATAGAGTAAATGTGATGCTTCTGAAAGTGACAAAGGTCCACAACTGAAAGGAACGACCAAGATATGAGTTTTCTAAGTGTAGAAGATTGAGCTGCTATATAATCTGTAAAGTAGTGTCTACAAGAGGACATATATTCACTATGGCCTTGTTTTTTTACTATATCCATGTCTCAGTTGACTACACTCATTTTTTGATATGGGTATGTGGGACCATCTGCAAGGGTTTGTTAAGAATAAATATGTGCATATATACAATGCATAATACCTTTAAATCACAAACCCTTTTTACTTCATAATAATCAAAATATATATCAATTGTAAAAAGGGGGGAAACAAGTAAGGTAAATATTCAAATAATCACTAGAAAACCATGCATAATATGAGTGCTTCCTACATAGCCAAAATGGGCCTCAGACCAATGTGTGTCTCCCTAATATGGTGATTTTTTGATCTGTTATTGTGAAACTATATGAATGTAATTAGAATATTTATTTACATTTTTTATAAGGGATTCCTTTGAACTAAAATAAAATATTTGAAGTATTGGCTTATGACTCTTACAATGCATCAGAATTGAAATTAGAATAACTAATGCTCTTTTTCTCATTGTAAAGTATAATTACTAAGTGATTTCTAGATGTATTTAGATAAGTCTTAATGTGCTTATATAGGGAAATTTGTAGAATAATTACACTAACTAAAATTTCAAAAAGAATAATAGATCCATTGTGAAACATATTGATTTTTAATGTAATTTTTAAAGTGTGGTGGGTAATATTGTGCTATTGGATAAGGCCAAAATGTGATATATATGATGCAATGTATACTTTTTCTATAAGGATAAAACTAATATAGAATGTTTGATATGACTCTTTGGGTTGAATATGGAAGAATGTGATTGAAATAAAGATGTTTGTATGATGTTTTTAGTGTTTTCATGATAATAGAGATTTTTTCTTTATATTCTGAGTTAACAAAATCATGAATAAACAAAGTAAGGTAAATATATCAAAATTAAGTATTGTTAAAATAAATTTTAATTAATAATTAAATTTATGTGTTTAAATGTATGCATTATGATGTTATATAATCATCCAAAAATAGTGGAAAAATGGCTTCACAAAAATTAAAATTCTAATGTATGAATGTTTTTTTACTAAATGATTAAAAGTGAAGTAATAATCATCCTCTTTTGTAAGATGATCCTTGTGAATGTTTAGAGAGATTACAAAATTTAAAGAAACATGATAATGATAATACAAGGATCTACAAAAATCATGACCCCATAAACCTATACATAAGTTTTTGAGAATAATAAAAAAGTTCCATGAAACGTCTTTTTAAAAATAATAGAATATAGAATGCAAAGGCTAATTTTTTTTGTTTTATTTTTGAAATTATTAATACTAAGATTATAAGTTGTCTTTGATTGAGAAGAATTATGTGGCACTTTATATATATATATATATATATAAACATTGGTCAACATGATATTGATAAGACAAGGATTTTGTAAAATCCAATTCATGATTTGATAGACTTTTATAAATATTTTTTAGATGAATAAAATAATTTCATAAGTTGGGTATGTATTGGGTAGGCAAAAATAACTATGAGCAACCTATATAAACAATGAAAAATTAAAAATAAATGAAAATGGTCATAGTTTCTATAAGAATGAGAATACATTCTTATTACCTTTTTAAAGTTACAATATAGATAATTGTAAAGGACATGAATCTAATATATCCTATCTAATTTTAAAGTTTTTAAATTTTAAGAAATAGAAAAAGCCATTAATAATTTTTTTTACAAAAAGCCAGTGATTTTATCCTATAAAAATAATGAAATATCTTTAACTTAAAAAATAAGATTCAAAAACTTTAAAAAATAATATCATCAAGTTGGTTTTTCCATGCACAACAACATACATTATTACTTTAAGCACAAATAGTTTCTCACCAACTCAAACCTATTACTTACACAATTTTTTCACCTAATGCATTCCGACTTGTGCTAAAATTATTCTTATAAATTAAAAGTTCAAAGGAGAGTAATAAAATGTTTTTCATACCCATGGATCAAGCGATAAATTGAGTATTCATAAACAAAATTAAAAAGAAGAGATCTATTTTTAAAATATGTTGTTATGTATGATTTTTTATCACTGTATTTCATAGGGCTATGTCTCTATTCAAGACAGTTTTGTCATAGTATCTAGCAATCATTATCTTGGATAAAATAATGATTGTTTGACATAGTGTTTTATTGAACTTGTAGTAAGGTTACATATGGGTTAATAAAATATGAAGATTATACATGTGTGTACGTACAATATAATAAAAATAATTATTAGTGTTTATATTTTGAACAAACTTATCGTCAATAGAAAAATTATCATTGTTATTGGTGTGAGATTAAAATCCAAAGGGTCATTCTACGCAAGTAATATGGGAACTATGACTTTTTCCATGTGAATAATAGGCGACAAACCATTTTATAAGAAAAACTTATAAATATATTTTTAAATGATAAAAATCTTATAAACATAAAGTAAAATATTATAAAAAAACCTAAAAATTTGTTTCACAAAAATGGAAAAGACAATGTATGAATTACATCCGCAAAAGCCAATGTATGAATTACATCCACAACAATATTAAAATTAACTCAAGAAAAACTCCATGAAAATTCAGATAAATTTCATAACATAGTATAACTTAAATAATATAAGTCATTGTATATGTAGATATGAAATTACAATACTGTAAATCTATACACACATTTTTTATAAGACGAAACGACTTTCTCCAATTAAGTACATATTGGGCAGGCACAAATCATCATTAAGAAATCATATAGTTATCCAAAATAGAGAAAAAAAGGCTTCGCAAAAATCAAAATGCCAACATGCTATTTTTGTTTGTCAAATGTGTAAAACTAAATCAATAACCGTCATCTTCGTAAAAATAACCTTGTGATGGTTCGGAGTGATTCAACGATTTAAGCCAACATGATAATGATGATAAAATTCTCTAGTAGAATAATAATTTATGGTCTTGTAGACCTGTAACATAAGTTTTTGCGGATAAAAGAGAAGTCCACGAAATTCTTTCCCTAATATCGTAAAAAGAGAATGTAAAAGATAACTTATGTGTTCTATCCCTCAAATTGTCAAGAATAAGTTGATAATATTTCTTTGATTGAGAATAAGCAGGTGACATTTAGGAGAAATTTCCAAAGATAGGGAATCGTGATAAAGATAATACATGGCTTTTGTAAAAAGCAAGTTACTAACCCAAAGACATGTAGAAAGGTTTTTAAGAGCAAGAGAATTTCCTAAGATGGGTATGTATTGGATAAGCAATGGTAATTATGAACAACTCATATAGTAGTTCAAAAGATAAATAAAAAAGTGAAATATCATGGTTTGCAGAAGTTCAAGTATGCATTCTGCTTACATTTTAAAAGTTATATGGTCTTAATATATCCTATTTAATTTTAAAGTTATTTACTTTTAGATAAAATAAAAAGGTATGAACAGATTATTTAATAATAAATTAATGAGTTTATTATATAAAAAATAAAATATTGTAATATCAATGGAAACATAAAAAATTGTTGTTTTTATTCAAATGACATATAAGTGTTTATGGATTTTGTTTTGATATAATGTTAATTTTGACTATAATATATCCATACAGTTAATCATGAAATGTTTTCTCTAATATTATAAAATAAAATGTATAAATTTCCTCACTTCACAATTATTAATCAAAATTGCTCTCACATATAACGAGCTCATTTATAAATTATATTTTTAGTATGTTGTTAATACAACATTAATTTTAGTTCATAATACATCAAAAGAAACTATTCATCCTTATATAAAACTTAAAATCTAATAATAAATTTATGAATTCTGTCTAAGAAAGAAAAATAATATGTTATAGAATATGATTAACATCTCAGAAAATGGTTCCTATATCATTTATTTAATTTATTGACTACTCATCTTTCTATATTTACCACTTAATTTTTAATGGACTAATACATCTCACCAACGAATTTCTTATCCTATGAAATGAACAACTAAATGTACACCATACATAAAAATAAAATAATAATAATCATATTCATCCTCTAACATTTAAATATGAATGATTGATTACTTATGGAGAAAATAACTCATCTTAGGAGGTACATACCTATCTATGAAATAATTAAATAAAATCCATATCAACTATATATCAATCTATTTATTTATTTAATTAATTCACAATCCCTAGAAAATATGCTACCTAAAAAAATAAGGTATTCAATTAAGGCAACCAAAAGAGTATTAGGTTATTATAATTACAGTCTAGAAATACCACTGACTTCTTTTTCTTTCGGTACGATATGAAATTAGTACAAATTTTTTCTTTCATTCCCTTCGAAATTTTCATACTTTATAACTTATGCCACTTCACATTTACATAAAAATAAATCATTTAAAACTATTCATTGAATACTAAAGAAAATATTCCATGGAATTCTTTTGTCTGTGCTAAATTTTTATTCTCTTATGATACATAAATTATATTTTAGAAAATATTTCATAAATATATATATTTTATGGTCTATATATTCAAGATATAATGTAAACACTCATTATTTTTAATATGCTCTAGGAAATATTTATTCATGACTAAAAATAAAATAAAATTAAAATTTAGTATAAGATTAAATTAAGTTTTCATCGAAAAGGTATTAAATTACTCTAATGAAAATACTACTCGCTTAGGGAGAACATAAAAATGTTGGCTGCGGGCGCGAATGGTTCAGCGAGGGTTTTGGACCCGGGTGGGGCATGGAGCAAGGAACAGCCTGCAGCAGAGTTGTTTTCGAAGGGCAAGGAGCCTGTTTACTCCAGTGATCGGCTCAGGCTTAATAAAATCAATGGATGTCTGCCTAGGTCCCAGGAAAGACCTGTTTTGATAATCCCCCCTGAGACGGTGCGTGAGGATGCTGATTACCTTGCAGCACATGCTTTAATTTGCAAGTTTTTTGGAATTGGAATCTCGTTGTCGGCCCTGGAGGCTTGGATTCGCCGAACCTAGCAGGTTGAGGGGGAACTAGACATCATGCTGGCTGGAAATAATTATTTCATGGTAAATTTTTCCTCAGTTTCTGACAGGAATCGTATATTTGAAGGAGGACCCTATTTCTTTGATCATATCGACATGTTTATCAAACCTTGGCATATTGGATTCAATTCGGCAGAGGACCTTCAAGCCAGAGTACTAGTCTGGGTGCGCTTTCCACGACTGCGTCTCGAATTCTAGAGGGAGGATATTCTGAGGCAAATAGCAGCGATGCTAGGTACCCCAATTGTTGTTGCGAATCAGTCTTTGGACAAGAAATTCATTACTTACGCCCGTATTTGTGTGGAGATTGCCCTGAATAACCCCCTGCCAGATTCTATGGAGATCTGCTTAGGGTCCTCATCCTGGGTTCAACAGATTGACTATGAGTCGATCCCTTTCAGGTGCAGAATCTGTCATGAATATGGGCATTTGCATCATCAATGTCCACAGGCAGCTAGAGATAACAGAGGTTTTGACACCAGCGCTAACGAGGCAGGTCAATCAATGAATTTGGAAACTAGAACGGTCGAGCAAATTGGTGCCACAAAGGGAGTGGCTAACATAAATGCGGGTAATATGGGGCATGGGGCAGCTGGTGGTAACGGCCCTGACAAAGATGGTTTCACCCAAGTTAGGCGCCATACTAAGGGACGTGGACAGAAGTGGACAAATTTGGATTGGCAAGTGGAGACGGGCTTCAACCGTTTCGAAACCCTCGAGAGTATGGCCATTGAGGATGGCATTCCTGTGATGGAACAGGAGGGACCTGTTGAGGGTGAGGGGAGATGCTCTCTCCCTCCTAAGCCCCAGGATATGGTTATGCAACAGATTCTCGAGGTTACATTGTTGCCAGTAGAGGGGACCTCAGGAGCAACCCCAACCCAACAGGATGAGGATATTAGGTGGGCAGACTTGGTCAAAGATGTAGAGGCGTCAAGGAAAGAAAAGGCTTCACCTTCTCCTCTTGGCTTATCCCAGAGGCCCTTCAAGAAGGTATCCTTTACCAATCCTGCTAGAGTGGGACGCAGGAAGGATCAAGAGAAGCTTAAAATTATAGGGGATTTACTGGTAGAGTCAGGGGAGGTCAAGACCCTGGATGAGCACTTCCTTCCCTCTACCCAATGATAGTACTCTCTTGGAATGCAAGGGGCTTGCATAGCACCCCAAGATGAAGAGCTATGCGAAGTCTGGTTGCGGATTACTCTCCTGATATTTTTGGTGTTCAGGAAACTAAGCTGTCTGTTGATGCTATGTTCAGCTGCTTGCCCAAGTTTTGGGTCCATGGACAATACCAGTGTGTAGGTGCTTCGGGGAGTGTTGGTGGTGTGGCCATATGCTGGGACCCTGGAAAGGTGATGCCACTCCAATAGCTGGCCAGTGCATCTACCTTAACCATGGTTGCCTCCTCTCAGGACAATGGTGAAATGATTTTGGTCACCATAGTTTATGCTCTTGTTGATATCTCGGGGCAGCTTAATTTGTGGGCGCATATACGGCAAATTAGGAGCTGTCACCCCTACCTACCTCGGATCGTTACTGGTGACTTCAATGTTGTGCTCAGTCTTGAGGAGAAGAGGGGTGGGACAACGCGTCTTGGCCCGTAATCTGACCTTCTTCGACAAAATATGGACCTGCTCTGCCTATCAGATGTGCAACCTCTCAACGGTCTCTTCACCTAGAACAATAGAAGATCAGGTATGGATGCTATTTCTGAGCGCCTTGATAGATTTCTTATTTCATGTTTTTGGAAATCTGGTGCAATTTCTCTAGCATTAGAAATCCTTGATTGGAGAGGGTCTGACCATTGGCCCATCATGCTTACTACCAGGCAAATTTTGGGCCCCAAGAAACCCCCCTTCAAGTTTCAGCTTATGTGGCTACGAGACCCTTCTCTCCAGGGGTTGATGATGCAGTGGTGGAGGCAGGGAGGCCCTGAGTATGGCACGGCTATGTTTACCTTTGCCAAGAAACTGTAGTATGTGAAAAGAAGGCTCCAGGAATGGAACAGAATTGGTTTTGGAAATCTACATTTTATGAAGAAAAGAGCTTAAGATTCGCTGGACTTGATTACTAGGCAGGTTCAAGATTTCGGACTATTAGATGATCTCTGCAGGGCTGAGTTCCACGCTGTTAAAGAACTGGCTAAGTGGGAACTCCGAGAAGAAATCTTCTGGAAACAGAAAGCCCGAATTGATTGGCTCCAGGAGGGTGATAAAAATACAGCTTTCTTTCACAGGTCGATCCAGGCTAGGAGAAACAGGAACTACATCACCTCCCTCCTCTCTTCAGACGACACTTCTCTTTCGTCTCCCCATGATATATCTCAGGAGGCTGTACGTTTCTACTCAGCATTGTTATCTGACAATGTACCCCCTGCGGATAGGGAGGTGACCACTATCTTGGCGAATATCCCAGCCGTTGTTACTCCTAGCATGAACGAGGCTCTATTGAAATCGATAAGCTTTAAGGAGGTGGAGAAAGTTGTTTTCAGCATGTGTAGGGGTAAAGCCCCTATACCAGATGGTTTCCCAGTGGAGTTTTATCAAGATTTTTGGGAAATCATTAGGCAAGACCTCTTGGATGTGGTGCTGGAATCCTTCTCCAGCAAAGAGATGCTCAAGGCCCTTAATGCTACCTTCCTGGTGTTAATCTCGAAGCAGGATCAGGCTAATCAGTTGGATTTGTTTAGGCCCATTGCGCTCTGTAATGTGATTTATAAGATTATAACCAAGCTTATAGCGGAGAGGCTTAAAGCTTGCCTCCAAGTGGTGTTCTCAGAAGAACAAGGGGGTTTTGTTGCCGAAAAACAAATCTTGGATGGAGTGGTGATTGCTTCCGAAGTGATTCATTCCATGAGTATGTCTCGGGAGCGGGCAATGTTCATCAAACTGGATCTAGCCAAAGCCTATGATAGAGTTAATTGGCTCTTTTTACAGAAAATCTTGTTGGCTTTTGAATTCAGTCAAATGTAGGTTGATTGGGTGCTTAGCTATGTTACTATGCCTTCTTATTATGTTCTTATCAATGGGGAGCCATCCAGACTTTTTGGAGCATCCAGAGGCCTTCGCCAAGGTGATCCAGTCTCACCGTACCTGTTTATCATTCTTGCAGAAGGGCTGGGGCGTCTTATTAAGGCTAGGGCAGCCCAGAACCTTATACGTGGATGGCAGTGGGGGAATGGGTTAACCAAGTTGACTCATCTCCAATTTGTGGATGACACGATCTTGATAGGCGAGGCTCGGGTTAGGGAAGCGGAAGCTTTCCGGCTCACCCTGGATATTTATTTAACGGCTTCAGGACAGCAAATTAATGAACACAAATCTTCTATATATTTTTTTAATACCCCAGAGTCCATTCAGCAGCGGATTACTACTACCTTGAGATTCTAGGCTCAACACCTTCCAGTTAATCACCTGGGGATTCCCCTGGTGGTGGGAAGACAGCCCAGGCTTTTCTGGCAAAATGTGATTGATAAGCTTAAGCATAGAATTAATCATTGGTCCCATAGGTGGCTCTCTATGGCTGGGAGAGTTACTTTACTGCAATCTGTGATTCAAGCTTTGCCCATCTACCATAGTATGATTCAGGCAGCTCCGAAATATTTTCTTAAAGAATTTGATGCTTTATCCAGGCAATTCCTGTGGAGTGGTAACCTTCAAAACTCCAAATGGAACCTCCTTAGTTGGGACACAGTGTGTCGGCCTAAGAAGGAGGGAGGCCTTGGGCTGTGATCTGTGATTTTAGCCAGTCAAGCTCTAGCGGCTAAGCTTTATTGGCGGTGGTGCACCAACCAATCGCAACTTTGGGCCCGCATCTTATCTTCTAAGTATTGTCTGGGGGTTTCCCCATCTGATATTCCCAGGATCTAGATGGAGGGTACAGGCTCCATGGTGTGGAGCACCCTCAAGTTTGGAGCTCACTTGGTGCAGTGAAGTCTTTTTTGGATTTGTAGCAGCGGTAGAGAAGCGCTCTTTTGGGAGGACTCATGGGATGGGGCTCCCCCCATTCTCTCCACCCACTCGCATCTTCAGGCTTTATCTAATTCCTTTGTGGCAGTAGGTTGGAATACTGTGGATCATTACAAGGAAGTCTATCATCTAGGCAAGTGGGCTGGTTATAGGTGGCAGAATTCTGTGGAGTGGCCGCCTGGAGGATCTGATGAAGACCGTGGGGAACTTGTTAGGATTCTTGAGAATCAGAGCTGTAGCTCGCTGCAGGGGAGAGACACCTTGGCCTGGGGAAAAGCTCCCATGGGCCAGTACTCTGTTTCTGATGGGTACATGGAGCTATCTAAGAAATATCTTGGAGATGCTGAATTCTGTTGGGGCAAGAAAGTCTGGAGCTCCTTCTCTTGGCCAAAATGCAATTTTTTCTTATGGACTCTCTCTTATAACAGGTGTTTGACTTGGGAAAATTTGTACAGTAGAGGATTCCATGGACCGTCAATTTGCTTGTTGTGCCGCAACAGTGAGGAGAGTTGCAGCCATTTGTTCTTCCAGTGTGAGTTTGCCAATAAATTGTGGCATCAGTGGTGGCAGGTCTTGGGCATCCCCTGCTGGCATGTTTCTTCCTTGGGTGAGTTCTGGGAGTGCCTTGGAGCTCCTCCTTCCAAAGCGTCCATTCTCCAAGCAGCTTGGACTGTTTGGTCAACTCTCATCCTTTGGAACCTGTGGATTGAGAGAAATCGATGGCTCTTCCAAAACTGTGTCCTGGAGCTCTGCACGGTCTGGGTGAAGATTCTTCACGTCGTGGGGGAGACCATTCTGGCCAAGTGCGTCAATGAAGAGGACTTGTCCCCTGAGGATACTGCGCGCTTTGCCAATTTGTCTCCTTCTCTCCCCACAGCACCAGCTCTCCTTTTTCCTTCGCGTCCCAGGAGAGGATCTAGACTACAGGCACGACCGGTAGACCGTACAGGGCATTGGACGTTGCCGGAAGAAGGGGTTATCAAAGTTAATACAGATGGGTCATCAAGGGGGAACCCAGGAGATGCAGGTATTGGAGGCCTTGGGCGAAACAGTGCTGGAAAAATTTGTTTTGTGTTTTCTATTCATAAGGGCCAACATACGAACAACCTCATGGAGGCCATGGCTATTCTTGAGGCTATCCGAAAGTGTTGTCAACATGGCTGGGATCGCATTTTTTGTGAATCGGACTCTTTAGTGGTGGTGAACTTACTGAGGAAATGGGTGTTTGACAATGTGGATTGGCAGCTTGCTGGGGTTGTCCAGCAAATTCTGCAGTTAGTTTCGGCTTTTGATTTGATTTCTTTTAATCACATTCCTCGAGAATGGAATGGTGTGGCGGATGTTCTGGCTAAGTGGGCCTCTGAGTTTGGGCCGCACTGGCTTATTCATGACTTTGATAAGCTCCCGTTGAGTTTGGCTCAGCAGCTAACCCAACTTGTGGAGCAGGATATTCTTCTGTAAGTTTCTCGTTTGAGTCTTTCTTAATAAATTTTTACCCCTTTTAGTTTAAAAAAAATTTAAGTTTTCATCACAAAAATGCTAAGTTGTATATTTTTAAAGACATGATATACTTTTATAGAACCCCAAAACTATAAATTGATTACAAATTTAATATGAACTTATTTATATAGATGTTTTCAACATTAAATTTATAATTTATTCATTATTTTTTTATTTATCATTCATAAAACGATTTGAGAGTCTGTGTTTCTTTGTTTCAGATTATTTGTTTTCTAAAATTTAAATAGATACCAAATTAAAAACTAAAACATTAAATATTAATAACTCACACACATTAAAATACTACACAATCACCACTTCTTATTTTATATTTTTTATATAATTTATCTAATTGAATGTTACACATTAATTAAATAACTATCACATAGAAATGTTTATTTTTAATGGTGAAGATGGCATTTATATTGATAATATCATTTCATCACACTCAAAAACATTTTTCTAGAAAGAAAACATGGATCCCGAAAATCCATTGTATGTCTATGTCATAGTAATGATTTAAATCTCCTCCTCAATCAAAGATCAACTTTTTCCTATGATAGTCAAATCCACGTCAAATTTCAGTCTTCTTTTTTATTGACATTTCAAAGGATTGTACAATCCTTTTGGTGGGATTTTAATGGTGTATGGATAATATTTAGGCTTTGGTGTCAATGTGATAAAATAAAAAATCTATACTATTTCAGATTTGCATTTACACAATGCTTCAATGTTTAAAATATTCATGATAGTTTTGGATGGTATTGAAAACTGTGACCTCCATCCCAATCCCTTCAATCCTACTATAATCTCAAATCCTCTTATACTATTGTCTTCTCCAACTCGAGATGCTAAGGCTAATTTTGAATGTTTTATCTTGTTTAGATGGAAGTGATGTCATAAAGAAAAAAGATCACACAATTGGATGAGAAAACACAATTACCCCACAACAAACGATTAAAAAAAAGTATGGAAACACTTAAATACTCCGCTCACGCATGTTTATTCGCTTACTTGTTTTAATTGATTGCTTCTATCTATCATAGATAGAAATCCTCGCTGTTTATCTCATTTATGGGTTTGCATTTTCCTATCCTCAAGAGAGCTATTTCCATATTCTCGATCCACCAATAATTTTCCGAGTGTCTTTAACTATGTGATTCCATTATTCTAATCCGTCTGAAAATCCTTATGTTCAATCGACTGGAGGAGAATTAATTATACACTGAAAAAGGACGTGTAAAGTGGTTTCAAGGATATTTAATACTTTTATATAATCTACACGATGTAATTCTTAGTTGAAAATTTTGTATATATGGCCCCGTTTACATACCTGTAACACTAAAATCTAACTTTCGACACTAAATAATAGAAAACTTAACTTCGTTTATGTTATTCAAACTTGGATACGGCCTGCGCATTGTGACTGAGTTTGAATTTTGTAGATTTAGGACAATCTTTCTTAATGTTAAATGATATATTGATGATTTTTATATATGTATAAATATATGACTTCTTTTCAGTGATTTTTTATACCATCGATATGTAGATATAATCAGTTTTTTTTTTTTTTTAAATATTTATTTTAAGTCAACTTGAAAGTGAAATGTACATTTTTATTTTAGTGTAAGCATTAATAATGAAGATATAGAAGGCAATATTATCAATGATGAAATGCAATAATTTATAAAAATAATAATAAATATAGCTATTAATACTAAGATAATCAATCTTGATGAAATTAATGAGTTATGTCATTATCAAGTTTGAAGCTTTGGTTACTTTTTCACATCTAGTTTTCCAACAATCTGATGATTAGGATCAAACCTTGAAGGTAATATTAGAAGTTAAAAATGCAGAAAAGATTAAAGGTCAAACCTTGAAGATAATATTAGAAGTTAAAAATGCAGAAAAAGATTAAGGCTTTCACATCTAAAGAATAGCATATTATGTTCAATGATATCCATACACAATTAATAATTATTGACTCTATAATAATTTTTCAAACCATTACTACCACTATTAATATTCTTCTGCTGACACTAATGATTACATACGATACCCACCTATATTGGAAGGGTAACATAATTTTTTATACAAATTTAAATGTTTATCCCTATAAAATATGCATACACACATCCTATACTTGCTACTCATTTAATATTATCTTCTTTACTCAGTGCACAATCTCTCTCACACACATGCACACACCCACACACAGAGAGAGGGAGAGATGTGGGATAAGGTATTGTAATTAGACTAAGGTGAATCTAGAGAGATTCATTCAATTAACTCCCATGAATTTATTCGAAATCTGCTTTCCCTTACCCACAAGTTTATTAGAATGTAAGCTTAAATTAAATGATTTTAAAGTTGATCATTATTTACACCTAAGAGCTTTCCATGTATTATGTTGTTGTTGTTGTTGTTGTTGTTGTTGTTGTTGTTGTTGTTGTTGTTGTTGTTGTTGTTGTTGTTGTTACCTTAAAAATTATGATTTACGTTGGTTCTATGACCTCTCATTCTTATCATTTTATGAATTTTGGGCTGCTAAGTTTATGGCACATCTTTCAGTCAATATTGTAGAGAAATTTCTTGTGATTAAATTAAAAAATATAATAAACAATCTATGTGATTTGGTACAAGGCTATACTCCTTTAAATGGAAAATCTTATGGTTGGAAATAATTGATCATATGTTTTAAATAAAAAATTATTTTCCACTTTTCATGAGTCTATTATGTTTAAGACATTCAAATCATTTTATAGTTTAAGTTATAGTGTTAATAATCGATAAATTAACATTATATTTCTAAATAATTTTAGAGTTATAAAATATGTGGTTAATCTTCTAATTAATTGAAATTTAGATTTTAAAACAAAATGAAGTTACAAGAAAAAATGAATGGTGTTACGAATGAGGCATAATTAACAATCAATTGAGTATGACATCCTTCTAATTGACTTATGTTATCCACTCAACAAAGGAGGCAATATTAATGATTTCTTAAAACTCCCTATAATATATTATAATTTTTTTTAGTACAACCTTATATATACCCCTCCTCTAAAATATGTTGATATTATTAAATTGAAACGTATGTGTTATGACATAATATATAATACTATTATGATAGATGGGGGAGGGGAGGGGACGAAAGAGGGAAGGGAGTGTGGGGTTGGATTGGGGGGGATTGGGGTTGGGGAAGGTTTACATGCACATGCTAGGAAGACCTAAACTTATCTTTTCTCTCTAAATAAACTACAACTTGAATAAGGTAAATCAAATAAAGACTATGTATACTTGGATGAGAAGTTAAGGAGAAATGATATCCATAGATATAGATTAGGGTAACCTACAACTGAAATGTCAAGAGGAAAGGGATATGAATCCCAAACCTATGACACAATGATATTTTTATCAGTATAACTCAATAATGGTAATTTGTTATATTTATGGTTATAAATATGTGAGAAAATTAAATGATTTTAATGAAAACAAACTAGAGTAAATGATATTTTATAAGTTTGTAAATAAGGTAAAGTGCAATGTTAAATAAAATGAACATCAATGTAGCCCAAGGTGGCAAACATATCTCAATATTATAATCAAGAATATTAATTTGTCTCGATTTGGTCTTACTAGTCCTGATATAGATTACTTTATGATTGTTGTGCTTGAATTATTTTTATATTATTTACCTTATAACCCAATCTAAAAATTTATGGTTAAATAGAGTGTATGAATGCATTATTATCTATTCGGAATGAAATATGACCCCTATTTATTTTTTCCCAACACCCAAACCAAACTAAACTCTAAGATGATGGTATTGGATAGGTCAATAAAATTATAATATAGTAGTTGACATAATATGGTATCATCTAAGAGGATATGGTAGAAATGTTTGGAAACCCCCTCAGAATCATTTCGATTAGGCCAATAGAATACATGAAGGATTAAAGTACATAGTAAATAGTATTATCTAGGTTGATACCATAGGACATATGGAATATATGAAATCTAGATAGGAAGTATATGGAAGGGAACTCAATATAGAATATTAAAGGAGGCCATATATATGGTAATGGATGTGTAATAAGAGAGTATAGAAAAATATATCACAAATTTGTGTGAAACAATCATAGCCTATTCTTGGTGCACCTTTTAAGGCATGCACTCAAGGAGACCAATTTATTGTCAATACACTGCAAGATAAATCATTATCAAAGTGAAATAGTTAAAATTGTTATTTCTATGAATATGCCCCACTTGAAACTTATCATATGTCACAAAAGTGTAGTGTGGTATGGTTATTGAGTATATACACATAGAAACACTAAAAATGATAACTAATTATAAATTCTCAAAGAGTTTTTGATAAATGGAAAACTAAAATTATGATATACATACTTTGATACACTTTTTTGGTGAGTGACCATGTGAAAATTTAATAGCTTCAATCGTGGAGGGTGTAGTGATTTTATTTGATAAACCCTATGACTACAAGTCCATAAATGGAAAAAATCAATGTGTACATATGAAAGATGATCTGAAAATGGATGTAGATGAAATATATATTTGTAACTAATGAAAAAATTATAAAAATTCACAAGCTAAGATTGATAAATCTAGGTTTGAACCAAAATATCTAGGGAATAGATAAAACTAATTTATGATTAAAACATCAAGATAAGGGAAGTAACAAACCAAACTCAAAAAAACATGTGAATAATGAAAAAAGTATAAGGGAAAATAGACAAAATTTCTGTAAAATAGAAACCCCAAAGTCCAAAAAATAACTAAGATATGTCTTATAGAAGATAATTGAATCATCAAAAGAGCATATTGTAACAACTATGAGGTGTATCTTCTACTCTGAGTATGCAGAAAATAACTTCCATATCTATGCGATGTCTAAAATAAATGTCAAATGATATGTTAAGAATATGGGATAGACTTATAAATAATCATTACTATCAAGTAGGATAGATTGAATGGAGGCAAAATTTTACATCACTAAGGTAGAAAGATTTTCTTTTCCAAAAAAAAGACACACTAATCAAGTCCAAAATACTAAGATTTTCAAAATCAATGGACTTAGAGAAGCCTACATAGAAAACATAAATCTTAGGACAACTAGTGAAGCATAAGTATCATCTCATGAAATATATCATACATAAAAAATAAATGGATCATACCTTTGCAAAATGTATCATTCGCTACCTAGGACCCCTTATAAAGTCATTGGTATATTGTTAGTATTATATAGTTATGTGAGAAAATAGGTGGCAGCATAATTTAAGTAAATATGATAATAAAATGGGACCTCCTTCCCCAATTTACTATCTTACTACACCCAAATGGACCTAGGCTCTATCATGAGTCTTGCATTAGAGTTTTAGCATTGACTGTAAAATGAGATGTTTAAAAGATATCACGTGTTTTTGTGTGATTTATCTTTTAGGATATAAATTTCATTTTAACATTACATTTTATTATGACATGGATTTTAATAATTTTGTGTTTATCTTTTTTCATTCTCCATACAAATATAGAAAAACCAAACATGGATGCTAAAAATGACTATCACATGAGATTATAATTAGTTGTTAGAGAGGATAACCTAATGACTATGGTTACTAAATATTTTATATTTTCATCTTTAAAAAAATTACAATCTTGAAACCAACCTTGGTGAGTGCAAATTTGAATTAAAAATAGGGAATGATGGAAGTTATAGTACAATGATTGAGTTCCCCCAATAAAAAAATATTTTTAACAAAATTTTATAAAATAATAGGTAGGTATGAATCATCAACATAAGATAAGTTAAAATTTGGATGAGTTCATGAATATATACTCTTATAGTTTTACCATAAGATAATATGACTTATTTTGAGGAAAACACTAATATTGGTCATTTCCTTATATTTTTAAGAAGGCACATAACTTAGGTTGGGAGAAAAAGAATAATATGTAGCAAAGATATGGGAATTTATGAAGAGGGCCTGTTTGATTCACATGTCATGCCACACAACTCACAAACTACAATTCCAAGAGATGTAAGGTAAATTTATTAAATGGTATTAAAAAACCCAAATATTTTACATAGTAATGGTAAACAAAACCAAATAATGACAAAGGAAATAAATGTTATTGAAAATATGTATAAGCATGTGCATTTGTCACAAGTACCTAGTTTTATTCACTATGTGTTATAACACAACTCAAAAACTATAACACAAAAGACGTAATTCATAAAATAACTAAGGACTAAGTATAGTTATTAGGGATAAATATGAGAGGAAAACTAAAGTTACACAAATAAATGATGAAATGAGAGTCAACATAGAACACACAATAAATGTTGGATAAATATGTACATAAAAAGTAACTACAATCATGAAATCAATATGTAATATGACAAGCATGATTAAAATTTCAATAGATATGTCCAAAAGATCTATAGTGGTATAACAAACATATACATAGAAGCAATCATCCCAAAATAGGAAGAATGAAAAATATACGAAATCATCAAAAGGAAATTATTTTTGATTATAAATATTATGTATTATGTGATAAGTAAACCTAAAGTTGCTACCTAATATCAATTAGGGAATCTAAGTCCAACTATAAGGTGATATAAATAAAAACTAAAATTGATACATAAGATCCATTGTGGAAACAAAGGCTAACTTTAAGATTCTAAATAACCAAAAAGGAAGAAATGGTGTGATAAAAAGTATGGTATATAAAAAATGCATGAAAACAAATAAATATGAGACAAAATAATAAAAAAATATCTATATTAATATCTAACATCAAATAAAAACATGTGAAATGCAAGTTAATTTATTTTAGAAGCTTGATTGAAGCTGAATATGTTTATTTTTAATATGTGAATGGTGCTTGATTGTTGCTTCATTATAAGAATGGTATATTAAGAAGAAATCATAATAATGATGGGAATAATAAGATGTTACTAAATCATGTATAATGTTAAGTATGAACGTTATAAAATTATCCAAAGGATGAATAAAAAATGGGTGGGAAATGTAGTGTGCCTCTATATGTGTAATATTAAAAGGATCAAAGTTTTAAAATGCCCAAACCTATGGTATGTGGGTGCATTCAAGTTAACATAAATATTGATAATCTTAGTAATGATGTCAAATTTTGATGGAATTAGTTTTAAAATATGAAATATGCAATATCGGGTAATGTAAGGATATTTGGAAAATGACAGTATATTGTGATGTATGGTATTGGTCATGCTAATATAATTTGGGAAAGTAGAATGAAAACAAAATATTTCAGATAGGTCAATTTAATATGGTGAAATAAGACTAGACCAAACTATAACATCCACATGATATAGTTTTGTGAAACATGTCTATAATGATTTGTATCATCATGGTTGATATATTTTGGTGATGGAAATAGAACTATATTGACACTCTGTAAAGGTTGGTTGCTAGTGCAATTGGGTAAACCATAAAAAAATTTAATGGCACATTCTATGTCATGGCTGATGTAGTTGGATAACATAAAAAATAAATATATTATAACATTCATTGTCATATCCAGTATAGTGGTTTGTAGGTGGTTTCAAATGAATGGTAAGTTTTGTTGATATAGTTCAAAACAAGTGATTATATTTATAATTTGGGTAGGCTAAAAGAGTTTGAAGTAGGATAGGTCTATATTTTTATAAAGGACTAATGATCATAATCATCTATAATGGGTATTGTGGTATACATGTTAATTAGGTGTTATTCATAAGTTGATGAGATGATAAAATTTTGTTCAATGTGAGTTGAGGTTTGATGACTTATACTTATAAGGAATTAAGAGCAAAGGGTATAGTTTGGGTAGACATAAATGAATGCATGCTCATAATTTATTCATTTTAAGTGTGGATTAATAAGTTTGGAGAATAATTAGAGTTATTTCAATCCATGTCATAAATTTTATCAAGGGAACATCTGCTATCATGCTAGGGTCTTAACCTCCATCAAAGTTATCATTATATATATGAGAATCATGATATTGATTTTAAATTATGTGAGAAGAGGAAAAGGAGGGATAATTTGAATCCTCATAAGGATCGACATAAATTTAAGTACCATAATCATAATATTTGGTTCCACTATAATTGTCATCAGTGGGATATTCATCCTGGTAATAAGGATCATTAAGGTCATATTGTGGAATATCATCATGGTGATTTTTTTATTTCGATTATCAAAACTGATGTCATTAAGATCTTCATATGGATTTTCAAAAATGATATGATCATAATTGTAATATTTTATCCCATTATAGGTGTCAAAACAAGTGGGGATATGATCATTAGGATCCTCAGCCATGAACAAGGGTGTAGCATATATTTATCATGAGTATTTTAATTTAATGGTGTTCATACAAGATACAAGGAATGAACAATGAAAAAATCAAAAGGATTGATGATTTCAAAGAAGATTCAAAGAGAAGACATCATGATGAAAAAAAACTAAAAATCATATATGGAATAAATTTGGTTAAAATAAATAAAAATTTTAGCTAAGATGATATAATTGGTTATTTGGTCTAAAATATGGACATTATAATCCTTGTTGATACTATATAATTAATGAACCCCAATTCTATCAATAAAAATCAATTACAAATAGGAAAATCTCATGAAACAATAACCTATATTGATTCATATTAAATTATTCAAATAATTAAAAACCATGCATACATAAGCCTCAACTCAAAACTTGAGTTGACATGAAAAATTCAGAACTCTAAAAATAAATAAAATTTGACCTACTATTTATAACAACTATTATTTTTAGTATGTTTTGCATCAAAGCATGTGCAACTCTAAAAATATCTAAAAATAAGCTAAACTCTAAACTTAACCTATCAGATTAATTTGATCTAAAGTTCTAAGTCCACTTATACAAATATATAATTTATAAATTTATTAAAAATTTGAAAATAAAACTAAACAATTAATTTGGACACTTGGATGGTCATGTATAGCCTCCAAAAAATATCTAAAATGTCATATAACTATAAATTAATATCATGTATGCATTTAAATTTTGAATTTGGTTATTTTGGCACAAATATGGAGTCAAATAGAGATATGGATCAAAAGTTATATGGCCTTCATAAGTTCAGCCTCTTTTTTTGCATCAATAATAAAATGATCAAGATACTAGTGGTTAGATAAAGTGATTTTGTGTGGTGTTCAGATGTAGAAAGAAATAATCTGGGTTAAATTGATGGGTTTAGTCTTAAAAAAATTTAGTATTGTATTAGGCAAGTTGATGTAGTTTGGAAACACATAGAACCATATCGACTAATTTGATATAGTTTTCACATAATATATAATGGTATCAATCTAGATAATATAATATAATAGACTCAAAAGCTAAAATATAACCATGTATTTATAAAATTATGTAGGGATATAATATATGAATGGTGTGCATGACTTGAAGGATCTCAAATAAACTCATCCCAGTTGTAAAATAGTTAACACACTATGGAGTATAAATTGTTACATAGCTCCACTATCTCATCTCTAAGGGACATTTAGAGTAACTATAGAGTAAAAAATACTCTACGTTTCATTCTAAGTTTCAGTTGCCCGCTGCAAACTTTTTGTTCCCACATAATTTGGCAAAGTTTTGTTCCCACATAATTTGGTTTGAGATAGTGAAGTTTTGAAAATAAAGCGCGGGCTCTATTTTCCTTTTGATTCATTTTCTCTAAGTGTTGAAATCAAGTAGATACTGCCAAAGTGTCATCATTCGAGGCACCTTTTATATGTTCTGTGAGTTGGTCAGAATGTGCCATGTATCTCATAGTGACTCAGTAGAATGTGCCAAGTGTCACAGTCTGTAGTTTCATATTGACACCTACATTTCATCTCTTTCTAGTGAAAGGTTTCAAAAGCTAAGTATCGAGATCAGGCGGTGTTAGGATTGTGGAGCTAAAAGCCTCACTGATGCAAATAGGAGAGGAGGTTGCTGAAGGTTGCTGAGTTGCAGAGAAGCTGGGGTCAGTCTGATCAGCCGACGTCGGCAGGATAGCATAGAGAAGCAACCGACGTCGGTCATATATCGGCCGACGTCGATCACCTCCAGGCAGACAGGGACCAACGTCGGTCGCCTGTGTGGTTCGGCTGCGAGCTATTTACGGGCAGTTAGCTAACGAACCAAGTGTTTGCATGAAGAGATCTAATTATAGACTGAGAGCTACGGATCTAATTATTGTAATTAGATGTCTAATTATTGTTTGGATGAGATCTATATAATAGACTCATGGTTGTATTGGAAAAGTGTGCTAGGGAGTAAGAGAGCATAATTATAAGCTCCTTCTATGTGTGAGGTAGAGCAATGGTGCGTTCCTCCTAGTGCCTCAGTACCAGGTGTGTTGGTGCTGGATTGGAGAGCCAGCTGGGTTCTTCAGCAGTGTAGGATCTTGGTCATAGTTGCATGGCCTATATAGGAAATCTACATGGTAAGTAAGATCGTTGATCTGTAGGTGTATGTGTGTGCAAGGTCGAGGTTCACAGGTGAGCAGAACCGTTGTTTGATTTGCAGGTGTGCAAGGTCATATAGACAGCAACACAACAGGGAGCAGTATCAGGCAGGATCTACTTGGAGTACAGGTGTGTACTCGGATAGAGCAAGAGAGGAAGGCAAGGGAGTTCCTTCCATAAGTATGGTCTGTTGAATTGCAGGTTGTTGCAGATTCATGGGAGATCTACTTGAAGTACCTTGAGTACTTATGGAGCACGTGGAGTGCTTGTGGAGTGCGTGGAGCATGGGAGGTGAACACCAACTCTGTATTTGAGTTGGGACCTGTGAGAGGGAGAGCTTTGGGGAGAAGAATTACTGTTCACTTGAGGTGTGGAAAACCTCTGTAAGGTGGTGGAGAAGAAGTGGCATCTTCTTTATTGTATTCTTTTCTGTATAAAGTATTAATACAAGTTGTGTATTGTCTCTCATATGCTGTGTTATTCTAAATTCTAGTTACTTGGTGAATCTGGTTATTTCCGCATATTAAGTTGCTTGGTATTTGGTAATCAATTGTATGCTTCCGGTGTTCCGCATCCCTGACAAGTGGTATCAGAGCCTTGGTTGTAGGTTCTTGAGCTTGATACCAACAAGTGGTATCAGAGCTAAGGTTGCAGGAAGCAGGTTGTGGTTTGGTTACAGGGCACTCTCAGGGGTTTCTGATTGAGTGGGAGTAGAGCAACGGCAGATCAAAGTAAGCTAAGAATGGAGGAGTTGAAAAGCATAGATGGTTACTCACGGTCCGATGGAAAGAAAGAGCATATAAAAGAATATTGTTGGTTGGTAGCAGATCAGCATGAAGAAACTGAAGATACAGATGTAGCAGGTGTTGTTGCACAAGATGTGTTTGCAAGTTTCTTGGATAAAGTTGAATCTTGGATAAAAGATTTGGTTGCCTCTTTCCATGCAGCCCCAGGTAGAGGAGCTGGTAAGCCTTGCCAAAGAATTGGCAAAGGGGAAGTGAAGCTGAAATTGCAGGCGGCCAACACATAGGTGTTGATGAAGGTCATGCAAGTCCCAGGTTTAGAGATATGGCTAATTTCTTCAGAAAGATTGGGTGATGAGAGATGCACAAGAACTCTCACAGCAGTTGCACTTGAATTAGCTGGTGGTAAGAAAATAGGTATACTTTATCTACTTGTTTATATTACTGATTCTTCTTCTGTTGCGGAGACGTGGCTTCGTAGGCTTGGTCACATGAGCAGGAAGGAGATGCATGTTCTTAAGCGGAAGATAGATATATTTGATAGGCTTAAGAGCTGGAAAGTCTTGGTGTTCTTGGAGGAGATGGCGGATAGAGTTCAGTGGATGAGGCTGGATACATCTGAGTAGAGCAGTTTGGACATGTGTTTTGATCCAAAGGAGCTCACGGGTAAAAAGTCATCACTCACAGGCGAACACAGGTACCGGCGTCGGTCAGGAGGAACCAGCGTTGAATAGACAGGTGCCGATGTCGGTCATGTGCAGACCGAAGTCAGCGATGTCGGGCAGGGTAAGACCGACGTCGGTCATGAAACCGACGTCAGCAGTATTTAAGACCGATGTTGGTCAGGAGGACCGACGTCAGCAGCAGGGACACCAGCGCTGGCAGGTTGGTAGTCAGGGACAGACACATGGGAACCGACGTCGGTCGGATGCAGACTGTGGAGTGACCGAGGTCGGTCACTGTAATGAATTTTAGGTGGACAGCATGCTGTCAAGGAGTCTCAAACACCCATACGGAGGAATGAAGGCGTAAGTAGGCCCTCAAATTCATGTTCCTCTTCTTCATACTTGTTGTTGATTGTAGAGCAGGAAGGATCCAGGAAACAGGTGGGAGCTAGGCAGGGATATGATGCAGAACCAAATGGGAGTTTTGGTAGGTTTGCCAGTTGGATGAAAGCACAGAGATGAATGGATGCCTTAGTAGAAGAATAGAGAGAACGGATATGTGAGATGGAAGACCAGGTCATATGGTCTTGAGGAGCTGCAGGACAGTGGTACAGGTTTTGACAGGTGGAGGACGAAGCATGGCTTCTGTCAGTGTCAGGTAACTACTGTGGTTTGACTTACCAGGGGGATGATGATTGGAACATCATTCTGTTGCTGTATGTGGATAATATGCTAGCTAGCAGTGGTGTACATACAGGGTTTTCCTGAGCTAAGGGTAAGATTAGTTCAGTGTCATGTCATGAGGAGTTTGGAGCAACGAAAATCTTTGACATGGGAGGCATGGAGATCACAGGTTGATTTTGTCTCCAGTGGGAGCTGATGTGAATCAGGTGTTGGCGAGGTTCGGGATGCAGAGCTGGAGCACACTAAGGGCTGGACAGGTACAGTGTCTGAAATCACATGAGGTCTGGTATAGACCTGAGTATTCCCATGCAGTGGGAGCTGTCAGAGTTAGGAGCCAATTCAGGGAAGTGGGTTCTCAGGTTTTCTGAGAGGGACCGGCAGCAGGTGTTGCTATGCAGGGTCAGGACTTCACTACAAGTGCTGTAGGTTCAGATGTGGCAGGGTACTCGGATGACAGGTGGTACACCACGGGATGTGTGGTGGGTTGTCTTCAGGTGGGAGCTTGAAGAGGGATACAAACCAGGAAACAGATTAGACAGAGTACAGGTACAGGTACAGTGCAGCTATTTATCTCCAAGTGGGAGATTGGTAGGATTGTGGAGCTAAAAGCTTCACTGATGCAAATAGGAGAGGAGGTTGCTGAAGGTTACTGAGTTGCAGAGAAGCTGGGGTCAATCTGATCAGCTGACGTCGGTAGGATAGTATAGAGAAGCAATCGACGTCGATCATATATCGATCGACGTTGGTCACCTTTGTGGTTCGACTGCGAGTTATTTACGGGCAGTTAGCTAACGAACCAAGTGTTTGCATGAAGAGATCTAATTATAGACTGAGAGCTGTGGATCTAATTATTGTAATTAGATGTCTAATTATTGTTTGGATGAGATCTATATAATAGACTCATGGTTGTATTGGAAAAGTGTGCTACGGAGTAAGAGAGCATAATTATAAGCTCCTTCTGTGTGTGAGGTAGAGCAATGGTGCGTTCCTCCTAGTGCCTCAGTACCAGGTGTGTTGGTGCTGGATTGGAGAGCCAGCTGGGTTCTTTAGGAGTGTAGGATCTTGGTCACAGTTGCATGGCCTATATAGGAGATCTACATGGTAAGTAAGATCGTTGATCTGCAGGTGTATGTGTGTGCAAGGTCGAGGTTCACAGGTGAGCAAAACCGTTGTTTGATTTGCAGGTGTGCAAGGTCATATAGACAGCAACACAACAAGGAGCAGTATCAGGCAGGATCTACTTGGAGTACAGGTGTGTACTCGGATAGAGCAAGAGAGGAAGGCAAGGGAGTTCCTTCCATAAGTATGGTCTGTTGAATTGCAGGTTGTTATAGATTCATGGGAGATCTACTTGAAGTACCTTGAGTACTTGTGGAGCACGTGGAGTGCTTGTGGAGTGCGTGGAGCACTTGTGTTGTGCGTGGAGCACGGGAGGTGAACACCAACTCTGTATTTGAGTTGGGTGTTGGGACCTGTGAGAGGGAGAGCTTTGGGGAGAAGAATTACTGTTCACTTGAGGTGTGGGAAACCTCTTTAAGGTGGTGGAGAAGAAGTGGCATCTTCTTTATTGTATTCTTTTCTATATAAAGTATTAATACAAGTTGTGTATTGTCTCTCATATGCTGTGTTATTCTGAATTCTAGTTACTTGGTGAATCTGGTTATTTCCGCATATTAAGTTGCTTGGTATTTGGTAATCAATTGTATGCTTCTAGTGTTCCGCATCCCTGACAGGCGGAAAGCACCAAGTGGCAATAGCGTAAGGTCTCAGTTTAACTTTTATAAAAGTGATGGAAGCTGCAATGTATCCTAGCTAAGGAGAGTAGAATTCACCACGTGTCAGCATCCAAAATATGTTTGGTTCAAAGCCTTGGTTGAATATTTTCGATTCAATGCCTTGGTTCATGTGTAAATAACGCATAGTGTTGAACCATTAAACCATTTTTGGTTCAATCAATCAGATCAACGGCTTAGTACAATCAAGCGGTTCAAAGGAGCATCCCAAAAAACCAAAGGATCAAGTGCCCTTTTAAAAGGCAGTAAGGCACAACCAAACCATTCAAGTGGAGGCTGCTAAGTGTCATATACCGATCCCTTTCTACTCCATTCCCAGAAGCAGTGGAAGATGCCACATATCTTCCTAGAAGTAGCAAAAATTGCCATGTTTCACCATCTGAATGATCTTCTTCATGTTTCATTCTTGAATAAAGACTGTGTATAGCTAAAGAGCAGTGGAGATTGCCACCTGTCCCTATGCCCCTTTTCAATGTTGCTTAGGTAAGAGATGCAGTGAGTCTTATTTCTGTTAATCTATTTAAGTTTCAAGAAATCGGATTGCGATAAATGTCAAAGGTGGAACACTCCTAAGCAAAGACACAAAAGAGTATAAGTTATGCAGAAAGTGTCATGTGTCTTCGATAGTTACTGCGAAACATACCAAGTTTCATACTCTGGTGTCTCCTAAGTAGTAGAAAGATTTTCAAGGAATTGGCTAAGTGTTACTTAGAATTTAAGAGAAGGGAGCGTCCTACAATCTCTATAGCCAATGAACTGCCAGAAGATGAAGCATTTTAGAATCTATAAGATATCTTTTGTTAGACACATTCAGTTAGGGATAGATTTCATTTGGGCCATTAGATTGGGAACAAGCAAACAATCCGAAGTGAATCCGAGTCTATAAATAAGGGTGCAGAGATCACCAAGAAGGAGATCCATTATCAGAGATAATTTTTGAGAGAGAATTATTGTAACAAGTTTAGACTTTCTAGAGCTGTGGCTAAGTAATATCATTTGCTTTTGTCTTGTTTTCTTGAGTTGGAAGGTTTACATAATTGTACATGTTTATGTGCCTCTTATGTGATTAGAAAATTCAAATAAGAAGATTGAACCCTATGCCTTTGTTGATATTATCTGTGTCATTTGTGAAAGTAGTCTAGGCTGTAGATTTTCTAGAACTGTGATTAGGAATGTCATTTGCTTTTGTCTCATTTTCTTGAGTTAGAAGGTTTACATAACTGTACATGTTTTTAAGCCTCTTATGTGATTGGAAAATTCAAATAACAAGATTGAACCCTATGCCTTTGTTGACATTTTTAGTATCTCAGCAAAATTAGTCTACGTTGAGAGCCTCTATTTCTATTGTTTCCATCTTTTACATTAATCATGCACTTGTTTGCTCTTACATGTAAATGAATCCTACATATAGTCTCATTGTGCTCAGGATTAAGGTCAAGTTACTTTCAGGTGCATCACCATAGATTAGATTTATTTTCTTGCATTTGTGTTTCTGATTTAAATTCCTATCCCTTTTCCTAGTATCTACTCAATTTAAAGAAGAACCAACTTCTCTAAAATTTGGAGGTTGTTTCAAGATGCAAGTCCCATATCTTGAAACTTCCCATTGTTGTTTATTAGAATCAAGTGCAATTTTAAATCATCAATAGTTTTTGGCACACCCGATGGGACCAATCTTTCAAGGAGTTGAAGAATTTTTGGTGTGTTCTTTAGCCAACCAGCCTTTGGAGGTTTTTATTTTATCAACACCAACGGTGAGTCTAAGTTGAATCAGTTGGTTAAGTAGTCATGGTATCATCAAGAAATCACCATTTGGTATGTATAATTCTGTTACTCAGAGCTATGGGTCTTATGTCCCTTCATATATTTTTAATCAAGATCAGGTTGCTCATGGAATCATATAAAGCAACAAGGATGCATATGGTTATAAGTTTTGCCCTTCATAGGTTTGATATGACCAGCCTCAGCCCTGTCATGAGCTATATCAGTCTTATGCCCAGTCTCCCCAATATGTTACATCCCATGCTCAACCTAATATCATTTCCACCTTTACAAAAACATTACCAGGATATAAAAAATATGTATTAGAGTTTGAAAATATAATGGGATGTGGCCAATAAATTCCTAATCATGTCATCCATCAAGTGAGAAATGCGGTAGATCTGATTAAAAGTGAATGGGATCCCATTGAAAGAGAAAATTGGCAAAGGCTTACATATGAGATGTTGGATGTGTGTGGCTTGATTGTATTTTTAGAAGAGAAGTTGAGTATTCATGAGAGATAGCCTTACCAAGTCTATCAACCTGCATATCCACTGCCACAAGTTTCATATCAGACATACGCAGCCCCTGCTCATGAGCCAAGTCAAACCTGTCAAGGTCATTTCCCCAATAATGTCAAGTCTATATTGGCAACAAGGGAAGTGCAATCTAAGTCCTCACTACCCCCTCAAGTCCCTCCCACCCTTCCTCAAGAAGCTTCTTGTTTTTCATCATGGCCTTCATGCACTCCCCACTTCTATGACGATTCCTATGAACTCCAAGAAAGACTCTTTCAAGAAAATCTAGCCAAGAAAGTTGAGGAATTAGAGGCAAAGATGAGATTGCTTAGAGAAAGAGAGATAGAGCTTTTAGACCTTAGAAAGGAGCTTACGATAAAAAATACATCCTCTACCAATCCTCAGATATCTCAACATGATGTCCAAATTTTGAGTTGGAAGAGGGAAAATAATGAACTAGCTAGGGATCTTGAAGAAGATAAAATTTATACCTCTTCCCAAAGGAAAAGTTTTGGTCACAAGGTCATGAGTTGGAAACAAACAAAGGAATCATGGAGTAGAAAGAAGGAGGAGAAAGGTTTTGCTCAAAGCCTTGAAGAGGCTGAGGCTGCTCTCACTCATGATGATAATCAAGCAAAAGATCTTACATTTGAAAACACCCCATCTACATCCCTCCAAAAGAGCTATCAAGCTACATATGATATAGATGAAGTGACGAACAAATGGAAAGAAGAGGATCATTCTATTCTAGCTCAAGAATTATCTCCTCTTCCGCATATGTATAACTATCAGTCTTCTTCTTTATCCCTTTTCAAAGAGGAATATATTTTAGAGGAAGCAAATAAGTATGTAGAGGAGTATGCTCAGTTCATGGCTAGTCAAGAAGATTTCATGAGTGCAGATGAAGAGAAAATCACCATAGGTACATTCTTTGATGAACAAGAGGACAAGTCACAAACTTTTGCCTCTATCTCTGATGAAAAAGAGATAATTTCTTATCATGTTTTGAATGACTTATTTGAAGTCATTGGGGTAGGTTACACTATTATTCAAGAAGGCTGTGAGCTGGCTTCAGGTGGAAAAGACAACATTGAGACTCAGATAAGTATGCAGAGGAGATGCAAGCTTTCAGACTTATCCTTTCAAGAGGTTGAAGTCATCAAGGAGGATGAACATGCAATGAAACCCGAGAATGAAATTGATCATGTTTTGAATGACTTGTTTGAAGTCATTAGGGCAGGTTACACTATTCTTCAAGAAGGCTATGAGTTGGCTTGAGGTGGACAAGGCAACATTGGGACTCAAATAAATATGCAAAATTGATGTAAACTATCAGGCTTACCCTTTCAAGAGGTTGGTAAATTTGAAGATGATATTTTTAAAGTCCTTAAAGTGGATGATCATGCAATAGAACCTGAGCATGAGGTAGAATGAGATAAGACAAAAAATGATGTATATCAAAAGACACAGAGTGGAGAACCAATAGACATTGATTTCTTGATGAGACATGACAACATAAAGAATTAGCATTCAATAAGTTTTAAAGAACAAGGAGAGTATGTATATGTTGGGGACATATTTGACTCTGATTCACTCAGATGCAGGCCAATCAAAGTGGCAAGCAGGATGAGCAAATTACCAGAGCTCCATCCCATTTAGCCATTTGTCTAGCACCATAAGTTTTCTCGCCATGAAAGAAACTTTAGAAATTTTCCTTTTGATCTAGGAGGGAGGCAAATATACCTGGTTAGTTGTATATAGTAGTTTGCTTTCAGTTATGTTGCTCTATTTTCCCATTTTTTCTTTCCCTTTCTCTCTTTTAAATAAGTGTTCTTTGACCACATGGCCGTAGCTCAGAATCTTTTCAAAATTTTCAAGACTCTTGACACATTAAGTCTCTCTCAAATCTACATAATTCCCTAGATGTGTCTGATTTGTCAATGCTAGAAGTGGAAGATGTTTTGATCCAACTTGAATTCCAATTTAAGGTTGTAGTTCATATTTTACAAATTTTTCATACAAGGACATCATTAACCTTGATTTAACTTTTCAAGAGTTGCAAAATAAGTAGGGTCTATTTAATGCTGAATGGTCTATTTATCAGATGACCTTACTGAAGTTGTGATTGTTGCCACATTTTTTATATGCAGGAAATTGTGGTTTCTTTTTGAGCAGGCTGAAAAGTCCTTGGGGTCGCCAATGACTATAGAGTAAAAAATACTCTACATTTCATTTTGATTTTCAATTGCGCACTGCAAAGTTTTTGTTCCCACATAATTTGGTTTGAGACAGTGAAGTTTTGAAAATAGAGCACGGGCTCTATTTTCCTTTTGATTCATTTTCTCTAAGTGTTGAAATCAAGCAGATACTACCAAGTGTCATCATCTAAGGTACATTTTATATGTTCTTGTTTGTTGGTCAGAATGTGCCATGTATCTCACAGTGACTCAGTGGAATGCACCAAGTGTCACAGTCTACAATTTCATATCAGCACCTGCATTTCATCTCTTTCTAGTGAAAGGTTTCAAAAGCTAAGTATCGACATCAGGAAAAAAGTGCCAAGTGGCAATAGCAGAAGGTCTCAATTTTGCTTTTCTAAAAGTGATGGAAGCTACCATGTATCCCAGTTGAAGAGAGCAAAAGTCACCATGTGTCGGCATTCGAAATATGTTTGGTTCAAAGCCTTGGTTTAATATTTTCAATTAAATGCCTCGGTTCATGTGTAAACAGTGCACAGTGTTAAACCATTGAACCAATTTTGGTTTAATCAGTCGGTTCAATGACTTAGTATAATCAGGGAGTTCAAAGGAGCATCCCAAAAAAACAAAGGATCAAGTGCCCTTTCATAAGGCAGTAAGGCACAACCAAACCATTCAAGCGGAGGCTGCCAAGTGTCATCTATTGAGCCCTTTCTACTCCATTCTCAAAAGTAGTGGAAGATGCCACATATATTCCTATAAGTAGAAAAAACCACCAGGTGTCTCCATCTAAAAGATCTTCACATTTCATTTCTATATAAATATTGTGTATAGCTAAAGAGCAGCAGAGATTGCCACGTGTCCTAAGTTGAAGCAAGCAGAGATTGCCACCTGTCCCTATGCTACTTTTCAAAGTTACTCAGGTAAGAGATGCAGTGAGTCTTATTTCTATTATGATATTGAAGTTTTGAGAAAGTGGATTGCGAAAAGGTCAAAGGTGAAACACTCCTGAGCAAACACACAAAAGAGTATAAGTTATGCGAAAAGTGTCGTGTGTCTTCGATAGTTGCTATGGAACATGCCAAGTGTTGTCCTCCGATGTCTCTTAAGTAGCAAAAAGATTTTCAAGGAATTGGCTAAGTGTTACTTAGAATTTAAGAGAAGGGAGCATCTTGCAATCTCTTACAGCCAATGAACTGCCAGAAGATGAAGCATTTTAGAATATATAAGATATCTTCTATTAGACACATTCAGTTAGGGATATATTTCATTTGGGCCATTAGATTGGGAACAAGTAGACAATCTGGAGTGAATCTGAGGCTATAAATAATGGTGCAGAGATCACCAAGAAGGAGATCCATTATCAGAGAGAATATTTGATAGAGAATTATTGTAACAAGTTTAGACTTTCTAGAGCTATGGCTAAGTAATATCATTTGCTTTTGTTTCATTTTATTGAGTTGGAAGGTTTACATAAGTGTACATGTTTCTATGCCTCTTATGTGATTAGAAAATTAAAATAAGAAGATTGAACCCTATGCCTTTGTTGATATTATCTATGTCATTTGTGAAAGTAGTCTTGGCTATAGATTTTCTAGAGCTGTGATTAGGAATGTCATTTGATTTTGTCTAATTTTCTTCAGTTGGAAGGTTTACATAACTGCACATGTTTCTGTGCCTCTTATGTGATTAGAAAATTCAAATAAGAAGATTGAACCCTATGCCTTTGTTGACATTTTCTTTATTTCAGCAAAAGTAGTCTATGCTGAGAGCTTCTGTTTCTATTGTTTCCATCTTTTACATTGATCATGCACTTGTTTACTCTTAAATGTAAATGAATCCTACATATAGTCTCATTGTGCTCATGATTAAGGTTGAATTACATTCATGTGCATCGCCATAGATTAGATTTCTTTTCTTGCATTTGTGTTTCTAATTTAAATTCCTATCCCTTTTCCCGGTATCTACTCAATTTAAAGAAGAACCAGCTTCTCTAAAATCTAGAGGTTGTTTCAAGACGTAAGTCCCATATCTTGAAACTTCCCATTGTTGTTGATTAAAATAAAGCACAATTTTAAATCATCAACAGTAACTTCATAAGGCTAACTTCTTACTAGTTCACTAAAAAATCAAATTAGTATAATTATTCATAAAGGTTAAATAAAAAAATACTATCCATATTATATATAGTGCAAGGCATGTGGAAATTAAACTCCATATATAGTGATGTTTAATAGGATGAATATTGGGGTAGTACCCCTTACAACATGGCTCAAGTAAAATTGATGACCACTTGTCATAGAATAACAACTCTTGTGAGTTTTAAAACTCTTATAATTTTTTTACAAGAATACAATTAAAAAATAAATATTTAAAATGATATATGTCGAAGGTTAAATTTGTATCATGCAATGAATTTAATAGGAAAGTAAAAGGTTATCAATCTAGTTGATATATTAAAAAATTAAAATTGATCAAACATAATTATGTCATGTTGGTTGATACAATTGAAATCGCAAAAAAAAACATATAGGGTTAGCTGATATAGTCTTGGAACACACATAAGGGTATCAGTTTGGATAAATACTATTGGAATAAAAATAAGAAATGACATCGATGTGGCAAATATAGTTGGATCAGAAAATGTATGATGGTTTATAATATATTTCTAAGAGCATATAATAATAAAAAATTAAAATAATCCAACAAAATGAGTGAAAATATTAATGTCAAGTTCACCACAATTTATGCATGGGCTAGGATGACCTACAACTATTCTTTTGCTCTAAATAGACTAAGACTATACATTCAATCAAATAGAGACCATATATAATTTGAAAATTGGGTAAGGACCATTGATATATCTATATTTTGTAGAGGGTAACCTACAACTCAAATATTATAAGGAAATTAATCCAAAGCATAAGCTTATGACACAAGGATATATCTCTCACTAGACCTCAACAAAGGTAAGCAATTGTAATTATGACAATAAAGAAAATTATTTTTAAGTGGTAAAATTTATATTAAATGGTGGTTTAGATGTTTAAAATAAGGTAATGTGCAATTATTAAATGAGGGTCTATTAAACATAAGGTGAGTAGTGGAAAACCTAAATAACCCTATATCTAACTAGCTTAATTGGTACAATTTGAAACCTAAATAGGGATACACGTATACATTAAAAAATTAATAATAAACATATAATATACTAAGTAGAAAAAAAATATATGGATATAAATATTTATTTTGAGGTGGATGCGTCGACACATCAATCCCCCTTAGATCAAGTGGATCTTTAAAACAAATGTTGTAGGTTGAACACCTCAAATGATTGGATGAAAACCTAGATATTCCTAGTTAAGAACTCATGATGACATCCTATTGATTTAAAATTAAATTAAAATATATTATCTCCAAGATAATGATTTAATCCACTAAATCTTTAAAATAATTGTTTAGTTATAAATATGAGTGCAAAAAGAGAGTAAGAATATGATATATTTGTTTGGAATGAAATAAAACCCTATATACTATTCCAACCCCCAAGCCAACATTAAACACTAATATGATGATATCATCCAAGATGATATAGCTAGAATATGTCTACTAATATTGTATGATGTTGGCTAGGCTTATATAATACACATGTCTTAAAACACGCTTAGAACTATATTAGCTACGTTGATATAGTTCATGAAAGATAATGGTAGAAAACAAACAATAAGTAGATAGAATGGAATGTTTGATAGAGAACTAGAGGAGTTTGGAATTATAGTAGTGATGATTTAATATTTTATAATATCAAAATCTCTCAAAACATTGCAAAATCTAATCTAACCCCATTCTTGGTACACCCTTAAATGAGTGCACTCATGGAGATTGATGCATCGAAAATACACTAAAATATAAATAAAGTATCATTAAAGTGATAAATTCTTAAATATTAGTTGTTACTGAAGAGGCTCTAAAAATTATTATTTTATATAATATAAAAATTTTAAGGTCTCATTTATGATAACACTATTAAGATTAATGATATCAACACACATATGATTGATTCAAGATCACAACCTAATGGGTATGAAAATTTTAAAATAATTTTTGATGCATTTAAAAAGAATGAGATAAAAAAAATAGATTTAATATTGAGTTACATATGACATAAAATTCATAGCTTCATCCACACATAGATGAACATCCATTAGATGGTGTTATTGGACACTTACAAGAATACATATAAAACCAGATATAGTTAAACTTGATGATAATAATATTTTGGATGATAATTATAGGTAAAAATAATTATTTATACATGAAAAATTTTATTCATAGCCTATACATAGTTTAATGGTAGACAATGGTACATGTGTAAACATTTACACTATGACACTATTTACTAGTCTTGGATATGCATAACAAGATTTGATGGATAAAACCATGATAGTTAAAGTATTCAATGAATATATATATATATATATATATATATATATATATATATATATATATATATATATATATGTATATATATATATATATGTATATATATATATATATATATATATATATATATATATGTATGTATATATATATATATATATATATATATATGTATATATATATATATATGTATATATATATATATATATATATATATATAACACTTTAATTAGTATTTTGATAAAATTTTAGGTGGGTTATAATATAGTTTATACTCCATTATTTCTCTTATCTAGTAAAAATACATTTGACAAGTTTCTTTGATGTCCTTAGATACATCAGCTCCATGTAGTACAATATTCAATACATAGATGTGTAAAGTATATACATGGAATTAGGGTGGTTACATTTCCCAGGATTCCATATGAGTATCATATTCATTAGGAATAATTTATTACTCCACATGCATGAACTCCATAGTTAGTTATGCAACATATTCAGGGTCATTTTATGTAGATATTTTAGATTAAGGTAGTTGAATATCCTAGATGACCAATGCTTTAATAACCATTACATCATAGGTTTATTTAATAATATTAACAACAATTATCCATTCCATCAATCCATAATCTAATATTTTAAAAAAATCTACTTGTTTGGTAATAGACATAGGAACATGTTTCTACTATACAACACATTTATCATGATGTTATACTTACTAGATCTACTCATCATAAATTTGATCCTATGAGTCATTATGATAATTATGGATACATTACATAACATAATAAATAAATTTCAAATATTAATAAGTACAAATATACAAAAACAAAATTCTAGAAATAAATAATTAGTACATAAGTGTAACATTTGTTTGCTAGTTACCACATTGATTTATGTAAATAATCACATTTTTGGTAGATTACACGTTATTTTCCATGTACAGATCTATATCATGTTATATATGAGTGATAACTATGATTTATAAAATATAAATGATATGTGTATGGATAGAATTGGTACATAAATATACATAGGGGCCATGCAAATAATGAGGGCATCTTATTCCATAGTTCACATTATTATAGGTTATATATTTCTATTTTCATTTATTGATTACATATTATTTTATCTTTATTATATGTATACATATATGTGTATGTATATGTATGATGTTGGCAATATGATTGTCATTGATGTCAAAAGGGATATTATTGGCATTTTGGATGTCATTGATGCTTAGGCCTGAATATGGTGATGAGAGTAAATATGCAAGGGAACCTATCAATGTTCAAATATGATTGGAGTGTTTATGTACATGAATGGAATTCATCTAGTTATTCATATTGATCATCTAGACATTTTATGTCTATGACAATAAAATCTAAGAAGATAGTTTACTAAGGTCACCATTTCCACATGTGGATGAGTCTTCAGGAGCTGGTCATATTGTTATGATCACATTAGTCCCTATTTTTTATGAAATAGATTTAAATTCATGAGGAAGTGAAGTTGAATGCATAGGGATGAAAATTTGGCTACTCAGACAAAATTCACTAAGTTTATATACTTAGCCAAATTTGCAAAAGGGTTCAAGGAAAGCCAAGTTAACATATTGATGAGGTCATCATTTGCACACATGGAGGTGTTAGGACAAAATGATCATATGGGTTTATTCCTTTTTTTGTCTAGTTTCTATGTGTTGAATCTCAAGTCACAAGATGTAGTGTGATAAAATATATGGATGATTAAAGTTGGGCTCCCATGCATTTTGACAGTGTTTTCCCATAGTCAAATTTATAGATTACAATCAAAAGTAGAGTAGTAATTTTTATGATGGCTTATAATTAATGTATTATGGCATATATTTAATGTATTAAGGTTTTTGTAATAGATGTATACATGGATGGAATCTACTATGTGAGAGGATCTTATGCTCCTAATTTCAAGTCATGCAACTAAGGACATCAAAAGTTATGTAAGAATAAAGTTGGCCTTTAAGGCAGTTTTAAGCATAATTAGCTCTATGGTAGAATAATATGAGTGAGAATATTAATTGAATTATATCTTACACACGAAAAATATTTATGAATAAATGAGCATATGGTTTTTTTCATTATCATACCTAGCTTATATGGTCCAAATTTTAAACCAGGTGATAGAGTGAAGAAAAAGATATGAAGGTACAAAGTTAGCCTTTATGGCATAATTGAGATGGCCCACATACTTATTCAAATATACACAAGGTAAAGTTAAAAATAGTTATAATATAAAAATTTATCACTTAATCATATGTTTAAGATCCAACGAAGTGTAGCAAAGTTAATTTGACAAAGAGACCTCTAAGTAAATGCATTAGTAACAACTGTCACAATCATGAAGCTTGCATGGTAAATCTAAAAAGTGTTTAAAGTTAATTAGTCAATGATCAATGTGAGGATGTGTAGTGCCTCAATAGTGGGAAGTAATAGAAATGTGTAGAAGGCACATGCTAATTCCAAGTGTCACATTATCGAGAGCTAAGTAGAGATAATGATCGAGCTTGTAAGAAGATTTAATGGTGAACCAGTAATAATGCAAAGGAGATCCAATAATGTGAGTGGACTCAATGGAATAAAGTTTTTGAGGTTTATTAACATAGTGGTGAGTTAAATATTGATAAATTTTGAGAGTATTGATAAAGCATAACCATTATAAATTCTTAGGAAGAAATGAGATGGGATAAAGAGCTTGACATTTAATGTCAAGATAGAAGCAAAGATTATGCTAGTTTAAATCAAATAGAATGTAGGACCTCATATCAAAAATCTAATAGATGTATTTTAAACTTAAAAAGTTAATTTTTGAAAGTATACAAAGATCCAACAAGGCTCATGAACCTATCATAGATTGATCAAACAGATGCATTTTAAAGATTAGCAATTTAAATCAAGACCATTAGATCATGGTGCCAAACTCAAGATCAATGGTAGATATTCAAAGATATCATCAATCTAATGGTGAAGCATAGGAACATGTAAGTAAGCCATATATTATTATACATACAATTAAATTTATTGGTGTAATTAATCAAATCTATGTAATAATGCATGTGCATCAAAACTAGAGCCCAACAAATGCTATAAATAGTAATAAGACCAGGAATCATGGTGATGGTGCATGTGTTTAAGACATGGAAAAAATTTAATTCAAGAGATAATGAACTGAGTCCAAAATAGAGTATGGTGTGTTAGAAAACTAGTGTGAACATGGAGAAGATACAAAACCCTAGATTAATTGCTTATATATATGATATCTAATACATAGGAAATGTTGTTAGAGCTATTGCTATTATTGATTGAGCTGAGTTAGGTTGAGAGATAGGGGCAGAGAGCAAAATATTGATGAATTGTATCAAATAGATGAATATAGAGACACAAAAGAAGAGAGGTAGAGTGGAAAATAAAAGAGATTAAGTGTAAAGAATGAGTAATTATGAACCAAACCTATAATAGAGAATAGAGAGATGGATTTATTAATGAATTTATATTGTAATTTGGAGTTGTATCTCCATTATAGATCTGATAACTTGGTACCATCATATAAGCTAAGTTGGTGCTCAGATTAGGGAATGAGTGCTTCCTTAAATTTAGTGTTCTTAAATTAGGGGATTGGTGTCTCCTTAGGGTGGGTACCCTTAAATATGTAACTAGTGGGGTTTTGACTATGAGGCTAGATTAGAACAATAGATTTTAGCAACTATTTTTAACATATTTTTTTCCATATTGGGTATTTTATGTATACATATGGTGTCATGTGAATTTTTTTGTGTGTGTGATCTCTACATATTTGTTTTAATCTGTATATGCTTTTTAATCTATTCTAAAATTTATTAAAAATGAATAAATCAATCAATATACTGATTCACGCCCCCCACCCCTCTCAGTATATAGTTGTGTTCCAACAATTGATATCAGAGCCCTATTTCCTTATAAGAAGCTTAATCAACTTAGGTATATCTTTAATGGTGAACACAAATAGATAGTCAATAAGGCTTATCCTCAAATAAGGCACCTCTTTTTGATGGATCAAACTATGTATTTTAGAGCATAAAAATGGAAGCATATTTATCTTCATTAAGGTTTGATGTATAGATGTCTATTATAAATGTATATACATCTCTTTCTATAAGTCCCACTAGTTAGGCTACCAAAAAGTCATATGAGAGTGATGTCAAGGCTAAGAATGCTATTCTATGTGGATTATCTAATTCAGAGTTTTTAAAAGTGATTCATTATTAGAATGCACAAGATATTTGAAATAAATTAAAGAGCATCTATGAAGGTGATAACAAAGTAAAACAGGTCAAGCTACAAATATTTAAAGGCAAGTTTAAAATCCTTAAAATGAATGAAGAATAAAAAATTGTAGATGAAATTGTTAATGCAATCAGAGGCCTTAGATGAGAGATGAAAGATCCAATTATTGTCAAAAAGGTTCTAACATCTCTACCATCAAGGTATGACTCAAAAATCTTAATAATAGAGGAAGCAAGAGATCTAGAAAAACTCACTGTTGATGATTTGCATGAAACATTCAAAACCTATGAGATGATAAAGGGAAAGACAAATACATTCAAGAGAGAAGTTACATTCAAAGCATCCAAACTAGTGAAGGTAGAAGTACCTACATCTAGATCTAAGGAGACTGATGAATAAACCAACTTTGTCATAAGATTGAGAAGAGGATCTAGAAAGTACAATGATAAGTTACCCTTAAAATGCTTTAACTATGGTAAAGAATAAATTTTGCTACTAAATACCCTTATAACAAAAAGGATAACTCTAATTAAGAACAAAATAGTAAAAAGGTGAAACCTCACTATTCTAAGAAGAAGAGCTTCTTCAAAAATAAGAAAGACATATATTTAAAAAAAAGAACTTCTTCAAAAATAAGAAAGACCTATACATAAAAGAAGATAGTCATTCAATGTATGACAATCATAGTCACTATTCTAAGAAGAAGAGCTTCTTCAAAAATAAGAAAGACATATACATAAAAAAAAGAACTTCTTCAAAAATAAGAAAGACCTATACATAAAAGAAGATAGTCATTCAATGTATGACAATCATAGTTTTGATGATGATGATGATGACTATGCTTTTATGGTTGAGGAAAAGGAAGTCATATTCATGATAATAGGAGCAGCTTCTATGGATCAATAAGAAATTGAAAACTCAAATGATGAATGAGAAGGTGAAGTCAATCTAGAGTGTGAACTCATCTATGATTTAGAGTAAATTGACAAGCTAAGAAAAGAGAGCTCAAAATAAAATAAGATTGGATAAAAGGAAATTGAGAAAATGTCCAAAAGTCTTAAAAAATATCATCAGATGGTGGTTCACCTAAAGACACAATTTGAAGAGGCTAAAATAATGTAATATGTAGTCAAACTTGAACTATAATATAAATTTGATGAGTGCATGAAGTTATAAGTAGAGATAGTGGCCTTGAGAAAAGAGCTTGAGAAAGATAAAGGACAACTAGACAAAAGTCTAAAGTTGATATGAGGATCAAACATTCTTGGTGAATTGATCAACTCTTAAAATCCATCCAAAGAGAGATAAGGTCTTGGTTATGAAAAAGGAAAAATTTCCATAACTAGTACGTCTGCTAACCTATATGATAACTTCAAAGTAGAAGGAGAATCTAGAGCAAAGAAAGAGAAAGATTGCATGCATACAAAGATAGACCCAAACTTAGCTAATGTAAATAAAATGAAGAAGAAAAGAAGCCTGAAGAAAAGAATAAGACAAAAGTATTTGATGTAGATGGATACACAAAAGTGAGAGACTTGAAGAACCCAAAGCATAGAAGAGCTCCACATACTACACAAAAAAATGCTATGACCAGGTATTCCTCATCTTTCTATGGTTATTGTTATACCTATAATCAGTTTGGTCATAGGGCTATTGATTGTAGAGTTGTACCTAAAATGATAATAAATTTTTTAACTATAAATTCATTTGTTCGCTTGTTAGATATAAATGTAATATGTTATAATTAAAATCATTTTGGTCACATAGATAAACAATGATAAAATACTTTGCAAGACCAAAAATACAAAGTAGTAAGAAAGGCATGCCTCCTAGTGTGAACAAAGGTTCATAAGCCTCTGAAAGGGAGAAAAAGAATCCAAATAAGACACCCAAGGATGTGTGAAAAGTGAAGGATCAATGTATGATTGCTCAAACTGTGCCCGATGCCAAGAAGCAAAGTTTGTGGGTAATAGAGAATGGTTGCTCAAAACATATAATTCATTACAAGAGAAAGTTCATCAAATTGAGGAAATGTAAGGAAAGATATGTTAGTTTGGGAGACAACACTACAATTAATATCAAAGTTAATGGAAACTTAAAAGTAGATGGAAAACTGACTACATATGATGTCTTTTATATTTAAGGATTGAATCATAATCTATTAAGTGTCAGATAAATATGTGACAATGGATATAAGGTCACATTTAATTCAAAAGGCTGCAAGTTAAATAGATATGGAATGCTAGTTGCATAAGGGAAAAGAACTAAAAGCAATATCTATAATCTTGTTGAAATGGATGGTAATAGATACCTAATAGGAAATACTGATAAGATTTGGTTATGGTATAGAATAATGGGTCATGTTAACTTTGATAACATCGTCAAAGTGAGCTCAAATAATTGTGTTAGACATATGCCTAAGATAACCAAACCTATAGATATAACATTCAAGGAATGTCAACTAGGTAGGTAGACAAGGGTCAAATTTCAAACAAAGGATTATGCAACTACAAAGCCTCTAGAATTAGTTGATACTGATCTTTGTGGTCCTACTAAGTTAAGGGGATCTAAAAGAGTGAAATACTTCATGTTATTTGTAGATGATTACTCAAGAATGACATGGGTAAAATTTTTAAAGGATAAGTCATAGACATTTGATAGATTCAAGATATTTAGAGCCATGGTAGAGAATGAGTTTAGATGAAAAATCAAATGCTTAATATTTGATAAAGGTGGGGAATTCACCTCAAATGAGTTCATAGAATATTGTGAGAAGGATGGAATCAAAAGGAATTATTCTATAGTAAGGACTCCACAACAAAATGGAGTTGTTAAGAGAAAGGAGAGGATAGTTAAGGAGATGACCAGAATAATGGTAAAAGAGTCCAAGTCACCTGATGGATATTAGAGAGAAATAGTTCAAATAATAATATATATTCTAGAGAGAGTTCAACTAAGTGTAAATAGTGACAAAACTCCTTATGAACTATGGTATGAAAAACCTACCTCTATGAAGTATTTCAGAGTGTTTAGAAGCAAATGCTACATCTATAAAAAGGAGGTCAAATTGGGAAGATTTGAATCAAGATGTGATGAAGGATTCTTTGTTTGTTAATCCACTCAAATCAAATCCTACATATGTTACAATAAAAGGCTACACAAGATTGTAGAGAGCATAAACATCAAGGTTGAAAAAGTCATGAAACATTTTGAACCTAACAAATAAATTTAAGAAATACCTAATGAAGAGATTGAACAAGCAAATTAAATAGCACCTCTAAGATTTTTTCAAAAAGATCATCCTATAGAGAAAATCATTTACAATATGAACAAAGGAGTTCAGATAAGGAAAAGAGTTGTAATGAACAAGGAGTAATTTTTGTTCTTATGTCTAAAATTGATCCTAAGAGCTAAGTTAAAGCTACTACGGATGAGAATTGGCCAAAATCCATGAAAGAAGAATTGAGGCAAATTAAAAAGACCAAAACTTGTCAATTAGTTCCAAGACCTTTAAACAAGAATTTGATAGGTATAAAGTGGGTCTTTACAAAAAATCTCAATGAGGATGGAGTTGTCATAAAAAATAAGGAAATATTGGTGTATAAAGGATATGCATAAGTTGAAGGCAAATATTTTGAGGAAACATTTGCTCCAGCTTCTAGATTGGAATCCATACAAATGTTTCTAGCATTCTCTATTTACAAAAACTTCAAATTCTATCACTTGAATGTTATGTCTACCTTATTGAATGGGAACCTAGAAAAAGAAGTCTATATTGAACAAATATAAGGTTTTCAGCTATCAGAAGAAAAATATTTTTTTGCATACTGAAGAAAGATCTATATGGTCTCCAACAAGCACCTAGAGCATGGTACTCAAGATTGGACTAGTACTTGTAATAATAAGGATTCAATAAAGGTTTTCTAGATAATAATCTATACTTCAAATCTGAAGGTGAGCATATGTTAATTGATGTTGTATATGTAGATGGCATCATCATTGGTGGCAGAAACAACATAATGTGCAAAGAAATTACTACATAAATGCAAAGTGAGTTTGAGATGTCTATGCTTGGAGAAATCTCTTTCCTCCTTGGTATACAAATATCACAATTTGATGAAGGGATATTTATATCCAAAACTAAGTATGTAAAGGAAATGCTCAAGAAGTTTAGAATGGAAGATATCAAACTAGTTACTAATCTCATGATAACTAGATGCAAGATGAGCAAAGACGATGAGTTATGTGATGAAAATTAGACTATGTACAGATCAATGACAGGTAGCTTGTTATACCTAACTACATCAAGACTAGATATCATAGAAGCAGTGTGCATGGTTGTAATATTTTAGGCTACTCCCAAAGAATCACATGTCAATGGAGTAAAAAAGATTTTTAGATACATCAACATCGCAATTGACTATTGCCTATGGTATCCTACAAGTAAATATTTCACTTTGATAGCATATACAGATGTTGATTAGGCAAGAAGTGTAGTTGATAGAAGAAGCACTAGTGGTGGTGCATTCTTCCTTGGAAATAGAATTGTTTCATGGTTGAAAAAAAGTAATTGCCATTTATTCTTTCTACAGTAGAAGCAGAGTATGTAGCAGTAGTAGCATGTTTCACTCATGTCTTATGTATGAAGTAAATGCTCAAAGACATCAAGATAGATTACAAGTCACCTATGTATATTATTTGTGATAGTTTAAGTTCTATTAATATATCAAAGAATCTAGTGATGCATTCTATAACCAAGCACATCTTAATCAAATATCATTTCTTAAGAGAAAAGGTTGAAAATCAAGATGTCACAATGGAGTATGTGCCAACTCAAGATCAAATTATAGACATATTCATCAAACCTCTTCCAAATAAATAATTTGAGTATCTGAGATAGAAGTTGGGAGTGGTGGATCCTACATCACATCACTAGATCCTAGTGATAGGGCATGAGTCCAGGTGGAGAATCATAGAAGCTTTGTTAATCCCTAGAAGAAGAGAGAAAAGGCAACTTAGGTATGCATACTTTTGAAATTTTCTAATGAATTTATGGTTGAAGATTCTTGGAAAAACTCCTTTATTTGATAAAGGGGAGAAACATTTGGACAAATAGTGAGAAAGAATCCCTTTGACATCGACGTCAAAGGGGGAGAAAAAGTAAAAATGCTCTCTACAAAAGTTTGGAGAAAAAGTGTAAATGATAAATAAGAATAAAGCATTTGTTGAAGATGAGTTTAAGAAAATGTGCCATTACCTAAAGGGGAGAAAGTTTGGTATAAATAGCTTTAGTTCATACTCATTAGAAGTCAATGCAAGCAATGACAGATAAGGATAAAAATATTATAAGATCAAAGCATTTAGTTTTCTATCAATGAAAAAGGGGTAGATTTTTGGTAATATGATTTTCATTGATGTCAAAAGAGAGATTATTCGCATATTGGATATCATTGATGCTCAGGGCTGAATATGGTGAGTAGAGGATATGCAAGGGATCCTATCAGAAGTCAAAGAAATTTAAAAGTGCTTATGTGCATGAGTGGAATTCATTCGTTTCTTCATACTGATCACTTAGACGTTTTGATTTTATGACAAGAAAATATGAGAAGGTAGTTTGCTAACATCACTATTGTCACGTGCAGACAAGTCTAAGAGAGTTAGTCATATGGTTGTGATCACATTAGTCCCTAATTGTGATGCGTCAGATTTAAAGTCATGTGATGAAGGTTAATTGAATATACGGAGATATAAAGTTGGATACTCAGACAAAATTCACTAAATTTCTATACTTAACCAAATTTGCATAAGGGTTCAAGCAGAGCCAAGTCAACATATTGATGAGGTCAACATTTACACACATGGAGATGTTAGGACAAAATGATCATATGGGTTTATTCATTGTTGTGCCTAGTTTTATGCGATCAATCTTAAGTCACGTGATGTAGCACAATAAAATATATGCATTAGCAAATTTGGGTTCCTAATCATTTTGACAGTGTTTTCCCATTGTCAAATTTGCAAATTACAAAAGAAAGTTGAGTAGATAATTTTATGATATCATATCTTACACATATGAAGGTTTCTAGAGTAGATGTATATATGGATGGAATCCCCTATGTCAGAGGATCTTATGTGCCTAATTTTAAGTCATGCAACTAAGCACATCAAAAGTTATGCAAGAACAAAGTTGGCCTTCCAAGAAGTTATAAGCATAATTAGCTTTGGGGTAGGATAATCTATGTGAGTAAATTAATGACATTATATTTTGCATGCATGAAGTATTTAGGGAGAAATGATCATATGGGTTTGTTCGTTATCATGTTTAGTTTATATGGTCCAAATTTTAGACCAGGTAGTTGAGCGAAGCAAAAAATATGAAAGTGAAAATTTAGCCTTTCAGGGATAATTGATATGGTCTCCATACTTAGTCAAATATGCATAAGGTAAAGCTTGAGCTAGTTAGAAGATCCATGGTTAGCACTTTTTCATATGTTGAAGATCCAATGAAGAGTATCAAAGTCAATTTATCAAAGGGACCTCTAATTAAATGATTTAGTGACAAGTGTCACAATCTCATAACTAACATAGTAAATCTATGAAGTGGTTTAAAGTCAATTAGTCAATGATCAATGTGAGGAGGCCAAGTGTCTCAATAGTAGGAATTGACAGCAATGTGCATAAGGAACGCTCTAATGTTGAGTGTCACATTCTCAAGAGCTAAGCAGAGATAATGATTGAGCTTTTCAGAAGATATAATAGTGAGTAGGTAATCATGTAAAGGAGATCTAACAGAGTGAGTTGACTCAATGGTTTAAAGTGCTTGAGGTTTGTCGACACAGTGGCAAGTTAAAGACCAAGCAAGTTTGAGAAGATCGATGAATTGTAAGCATTCCAAATACTCAAGAAGCAATGAGATGAGATAAAGAGATTGATGTTTAACATCAAGACAAAATTAAATATCATGATAGTTTAAATATCTAATGGTACATGAGAGCTCATATTAAATGATCAAATGGATGCATTTTAAACTTGAAGAGCTAAAGTCTGAAAGCGTGCATGGATTCAATAGAGTGTGTCAGCCTATCAGAGATTGATCAAATGAACACATTTTAAAGATGAGAAATCTAAATGAAAACCATTAGATCATGTCACCAACTCAAAATCAATGGTCTATATTTAAAGATATGATCAATCTAATGGTCAAGAATAGGAACATGCAAGAACATGTAGGTAAGCCATATATTACCATACATACAATGAGATTAATTGGTGTAATCGATCAAATCTATGTAATAATGCATGTGCATCAAAAATAGAGTCTAACAAATTCTATAAATAGTAATGATACTAGGAATAATAGTGATGGTTAATGAGATGTGAGAAACTTACAGTTCAAGAGATAATGAACTGAGTCCAAAATAGAGCATGATGTGTTAGCAAACTCATGTGAACATAGAGAAGATATAGAGCCCTAGATCAATTTCTTATATATATAACATCTAGGACATAAGTAAGTGTTGATGTAGCTATTTATATTGTTGATTGACTTGAGTTAGATTGAGAGAGGCAGAGAGCAAGAGATTTATGAAGTGTGTTAGATAGATAGATATAGAGACACAGACGTAGAGAGGTAGAGTGGAAGAGAAAATAGATAACAAAGAATTGAATTCATTTATAAATCTATACTTTGATTTAGAGTTGGAACATTATAGATCTGATAGGTTGGTGCCATCAGATAAGTTGAGTTGGTGCTTAGATAAGGGAGTGGGTGTTTCCTTAGAGTTGGTGCTCTTAAATTAGGGGATTGGTGGCTCCTTAGGGTGGGTGCCCTTATATATGTAACCAGTGAGGTTTTGATTAAGAGGATAGATTAGAATAGTAGATTCTAGAAGTTATTCTTACTGTGGTTTTTTTATATTGGATTTTCCATGTATACATTTAGTGTCATGTGAATTTGTGTATGTGTGATCTCTGCATATTTGTTTTAATTTACACATGATTTTTAATATATTCTAAAAGGTATTAGAAAAGGACTAAGTTAATTGATATAATGATTCATCCCTCCCTTTGAGTATATATTTGTGTTCCAACATATGTATGTATTCATGTATATAGATGTGTGTGTGTGTGTGTGCATGCACGCACGCACTATTTTTATAAGTTGTAACATTGACATGAATTGATGATGTAAATTAGATTAACTTGTTATTTGTGTCATTTTTTTATTTCGTTCCATATAGGCTAATCATTAATTATACTCAATATATGTTGATGTGGGCTTTTGACCCACTGAATAGTTTGATGATAAAATTTCCTCTCATTTTAGCTTCATAGGATGTAACCAGGGTTCAAGGTTCATATATTCTATTTTACAGATAACCACGTGGTGGGATAACTTTTTTTAACAAAATGATTATTCCCTGTCAAAAATACATCTTATCAAATCCAATATCCTTACCTAATAAAAGGACAATCTACCGTAACATTTGATTTTCACAATGATGTTGTTGTACAGAGATGTATTGTTTTGAATGAACATAAAAACAGAGAAAAGTAAAGCAGAAAATAATATTTCCTAAGCTATTAAGGATATCTTCATAAACAAATTAAATTTATTGTGTTCACTATGTATTTAAAACTAATGCTAATTTAAATATTTGTATTATTCAAATTTATATGAACATAATAGATTTTACAAACATAAACATAATAATTTTTTTTATTTATGATAAAATAAATTTCTTCTTAAGAAAAATAGCAAAACTATTTATTACTCAATTCAAATAAATCAATTTACACAAATATGAATCTCATACAACGATCAATCCAATCTAACGTTTCGTGCATTACCTAAAAGTTTATAAAACTAAACAAGAAGACTCACTGAACCTGCCAACGAATTTCGATCTTCTATTGCATAAGATCCTCCTTTTTTGCGACGTGAAAACATGATGTATATATAAGATTAGATGGAAACCTCCACATTTAGGGGGGAAAAGCTTGCATGAAGAACATTAATTTAATCTTATAAAATTATAAAAAATCATAAAGCACATAAAAAAAATTTAAATGGTTTCACAAAAACAATATGCTAACTCCTCGCGCCGCCCCGTCCGTCCTTCCGTCCCTCCCCTCTCTCTCTCTATATATATATTTTTGTTCTCTTAAATCACTTTGACATTTAAGTACTTTAGAATAACGTTCTTGTTTGTTTTTGAAGGCAATTGTACATGTTTGATAATCTTTAGCTATTCTCTTCATGCTTATTGCTGGAGCTTTGAACAAATAATCTATTTCGGTGAATGATTATCCAATTATAGTAGGCTGTTCAATCTTTTCATTGGCATAACTGAATAGGTCAATTACTTTAATTCTTGGTCCACGGGTGGCGTACAATCCTTTCTGTTCGAAATATGTCACGAATTTGGGCAACATGTGAGTGAATTCTACGAAGGATGCTAACTAATCATTTTCAGAAAACAATGAAAGAATTCTATCCTCTTAGAATAATTCAAAAAATCTATCTAATTCGTTGTCAAATGAATTGATGAATATGTTCATGCTATCATACCACTCCTGTAATGAATTCCTCATGTGCGTAGAAAATTTATAACAAAGGTCGACGTCGTTCGAGGAAAAATATATTTCTTCATTACATTGGCTAAATTTCCACGTTTGGATTTCGTTCGAGTAATGTGCTTTTGATATATTGTGACATTATTTTGCCTAGGAGCACTTTAATCCTTAGCTTGGAAATTATCAATAAATAATTCACATAATTATCCCAAGGCCTTTTCCACTACCTAAATTATGTTTTCCAGTATTGTATCCTTGGTTTCAGTTTCTATGCCTTTCAAATTTGGCTTCATGCCTTCAAAAAACTTCCTATTTAGTTCCCCTATTGGTGCCTCTAATGATTCTAGATCGTTATCAGTGTCATATTTACCCCCTGCCACAGCTTATCATTTTTTTTTCAAGGTGAAACAATCCTCATCCGTCTCAAACATGATAGGATTCTCACTTTTTTATATATTCATTATAGTAACTCTTTTTTTTAATATTTCTTGTATCTTGCTCAAATTTAAGTTTTGCCTTAAAATCCTCGACTATAACCATTTCATTCCTTTTGAATTTAACAAGTTGGATGATCTCAATCCAATTCTCCTCCCCTTGTGACATGGAAACAACATAGGCTGTGGGTCGTCTGAAAAATGTGGATGATGTGGTAGGGAGTGGATTGGCCAATGAAATGGTGGCATCCGGTTTATAAACAATTAAGGTTGTGGATGTGATGGAAGTAGGTTCATGAATGCTAGTGCTAGGAGTAGGAGATGGGATTGGAGGAGCAATAGTGATTAATGCTAGTCGAGTGGATGGTGTAGCTTCAAGAGAGGCAAAGAAAGATTTTCTAAGTAAAATAATAGATATATTATTAATTTGATTTGGTTAATTTGACCTAGATATGGATTGAGTAATCACATTAGATAACCTAGCCATGGAAGTTAACTTTGAGGTTGGAAATATGTTCTATGGATTAAAATTTAGCAATGGGATATTTGGTGAAGTTTTGCTTTTTTTTGGAGTGACATTTTTTTTAATTTTGTATCCCTAATCTATAAAAGACCAAAAAAATTCACACTATTAAGGAGAGGGGAATTAGTTTTTTGAGGAGTAAGCTTAGATTGACTAGAAATATGTAAAGTGAAAACTAGTGGGGTTTGTGTAACAATTTTTGGATCTAATTTCCTTAAAATACACTTTAATAATATGAATGATATTTCTTAAAAACTAATAGGTTAACCCTTATTTTTTGGATAATGAGAGAAGTTTTAAGTAGGGAATCCTCCAATTGAGGTATGAAAATAATAAGAGGTAGAATTACTATATATTATTTAATGATTGGTGTCACGTGTCTAAAACTTTAATAGGAGGAAAAAATTGAACAAGTGTGAAAACATGGTTTTATATTACCTCTAATGTTGAATGTATTATTTAAAAAAAATTGGAGGAGGTGGTTCTTACATCACATTATTATTTAAGCAAGAATGTGTATTATCAGAATCATCATAAAATATAGAGATGTCTGACCTATTCTCAACCACTTATGGTCATCCTTACCTTGGAGGTGAATTTCCAATTCCTGTTGTTTACATATTTCTAGTAACTTATTTCAAAATTATATGCACTAATATACACCCATTCATGGGGGTGTGAAAGCTGATTGTATAATGTTGAAACCTTACCCTTCACTAGCCTTATATTTTACTTTACATTGCCTCTAACATCCCACTGTCTAATGTCATGGTCATCCAAATTAATGGAACAGATGTGGACTACTTTTGTGTGACTTGCAGGGCAAACCTTGAAAGTACTTATTCATACATTATATGGAATTGTGGGCCATGGATATTATTTCTTTTCTTTGTACACTCCACCAATACAATAAAAAAAATTAGTGTAATTTCATATGAGTCTAGAAAACCTAAAAGGCGATACCAAAACTCCCTGAATATTTATTATAGTGTAATATAGGTAGTAACAAGAGGATCCCATGCTTGTGATTGATCTTCAAATTTATTCAGATAGTCTCAAATTTTATATTTCAATAATTAATATATAAGCAAAATACTAGAAACAATCACAAATCTACTTGATGAAAGTTCTGAATTTATGTGCATATAACTTGGAGAAGTTGAAATGGACAATGGTCATGGAGGGAGGAGTGCATCTTGGATTTTCAAAAAATATAATTATACCACAAGTGGCATCAAATATATAAGACATAATGTATAAATTGTTTATCCCTAATTTCCTTGGCCATTTGTTTAAGTTATTTGAAAACGTTTCCCTTCAGTTATGTATATATTTGTCATTGATGATCATAGATACCAAAGGTATTCAAAGCTTATTAACATAATAAATGCCTAAATTTCAATAAAATATATTAATTGGGTCTATTACAAAATGGATGTTAATCCTAAATAATATAATAGTAATCTTTTCTATGTTATTCTTATTGACAAAATTATTGGGATCCTCAAAAAAGTCTTATAAAATTTAACTTAGATTATGATTGATGAGACATTTTTTCATGACTATCTTATTATGTACTATTGTGAGCTATAAAAATCTATAACATATATATATATATATAACATGTTAATACATAATCCTAAAAGATAAATAGAAAAAAGTTTTTGTTAATAAATACTTCATGTTTTAAAACATCCTAATGAAAAAATACCTTGTTTAGATCAATGAGCTTATGTAACTAATCAGCATCTATAGAGAAAGGGATATCCTCTTCTAGAATGGTCCCACTATTTCGGCATAGTCAAATAAGGAACTACAATGTCCGAAACCTTATCCCAATTCATCCGTAAGAAAATATGGTGTATGTACATACCTATGGTGTGCCATATTAAAATAGATGGGAAAAAAATATTATTTGGCAAAGCTCTATTATTTCTTTAGTCTAAGTATAATCATACTAAAAACTACCTGTAACAAATGTTTCTCATAATGAGATGTCAGATTTTAGCAAAAAAAATTGCCTTTCATTTAATTTTCACTTTAATTCTCAAGAGGAAAAAATCCATTTCCTTGTTCATGCATATTAATTTTGAAATGTGGCATTTTTCAATTTAACTAAATTACTTTTTGTCGTTGTAATGTTATTTTGGCTCTTAATGATGCCTTTTTCGAAAAATTGACATAAACCATTTGTGTTGTGAGCATTCTTCTTTTATGATATTTATATTAATTTTCCCAGACCATGTGGATTGCAAATGTCTCCTTATGCGCTTGGTTAAAGTGAAGTGTTATTTGCGTTCACAAAATGGGAATATTTTGCCACCTCAATGTCTTGAGGATATTGAATTTATCAAGATCACTTAAATTTTTACTCTCACAAGGTTCATTGATGGTAGACACATTTCATCATATGATTTATTTACATTCATAATTTTCATAGCCTTGTGAATGAACTTTATGAAGTGTATATTAAATGATGTAATGGAAATTGTCTTATTTCCATTGCTTTGCAGAACACATTTTTTATTCCTCTTTAGAGATATTTTAAAATTGGAATTAGTTTGCAGCCATGAATCGATGTGATTATGACACATGGCATCTCTTCATAATTTTATAATTAGAAGATTTTTGGAATATGGTTTAAGCTATTGAAGTTGAAATATAAGAGAAGTTCAAAGTTACAAGGCATAATGATTGTGACTTGTGGTATTTATTGAATATATTTGACTTTTAGATATAAAATTTCCATTAAGGTAGTATGATAATTAGGGGTGCATTAAATAAAGGATTTTAATACATAGTGTCTTAGAATCATCTCACAATCATGTAATGATATAAATGTGGTTTATTGAAGTGAAAATACTACATGGTACATGGTGAAAACCTGTATGTTGATGTAAATATAAGTTAAGCAATGCAAAATAAATTATGATTAAATAAAGTAGTGATGCAATTGAAAATGAAATATAAGAGAAGTTTGAGGTTAGAATTCATTGTGATTCTGACTTGTGGCATTGACTGAATATAATTGACCCTTAGAATTTAAAATTTTCATTGAGGTGGTATGATAACTATGAGGTTCATAAAAAAGAGGATTGTAACACATGGTGTCCTATAATCATCTCACAATCACGCAATGATATAAATATAGTTCATGGAAGTGAAAATACTACATGGTACATGGTGAAAACTTGCATGTTAATGTAAACATAAGTTAATTAATACATAATACATTATAACCAAGTAATGTAGTGATAGAACTATTTCAATTGAAGTTGAAATATAAGAGAATTTTGACACTACAAGGCATTGTGATTATGACTTGTGGCATCTACTAAATATATCTAACCCTTAGAATTTAAAATGTTTGTTGAGGTAGTATGATAACTATGAGGTTCATAAAAAAGAGGATTGTAACACATGGTGTCCTATAATCATCTCAAAATCATGCAATGATATAAATATAGTTCATGGAAGTGAAAATACTACATGGTACATGGTGAAAACTTGCATGTTGATGTAAATATAAGTTAAGTAATACAAAATACATTATAACCAAGTAAAGTAGTCATAGAACTATTTCAATTGAAGTTGAAATATAAGAGAAGTTTGAAGCTACAAGGCATTATGATTATGACTTGTGGCATCTACTTAATATATCTGACCCTTAGAATTTAAAATGTTTGTTGAGGTAGTATGATAACTAAGAGGTGCATAAAAAAGAGGATTGTAACATATGGTGTTATAGAATCATATCACAATCATGCAATGATATAAATGTGGTTCATGGAAGTGAAAGTACTACATGGTACAAGGTGAAAAATTATATGTCGATGTAAATGTAAGTTCAGTAATATGAAATACATTAAGACCAAGTAAATTAGTGATACAACCATTGAAAAATAATGTGTAAATAATAAGGAGATATGCATTTGAGTTTTGTGAATCTAATAATGTGCACTTTTCTTAAATAGTGCATGAATGTGCTAAAATGTAGAGAATTTTTGTGAAACCTTTTAAAAATAAGTCTTTGAAAACCTGACCAACCTACATGCATAATATTTAATTTTTTTTAAGTGATAACCTTTAGATCATATCAAATTGAATGTTAAAAAGAAAAAAACATTGGATCATAATACTAAAGATTTAAAATTCTTATATACATATTATCCTAAACTATATTTAATATTTTATCTTAAAAAATTGGGCTCCCATTCATTAAAAAAATGGGGGAGTGTTGGTCATAGAAGTTTAATCTTTACCTTATTATTTTATATGAATTGATTGTGTGCATTATTATATGGCTTTTTAGATTCTTGGCCCTCTCCTTATTGTGCAGCATGAATTGATTGAGTGTATAATTTTACTACTATTTATTTTTATGGATCTTGGCTTCTTTTGTGACATTATTTTTTCATAGTGTAGCACTAATTTCTCATTTTGTGTGACTTTTGACTTGTGTGACATTAAGTATTATTGTGTGTGATATATTTAGTGTGTTATATATATGACATTGTGTGTGTGTGTGTGTGTGTGTGTGTGTGTGTGTGTGTGTGTGTGTGTGTGTGTGTGTGTGTGTGTGTGTGTGTGTGTGTGTGTGTGTGTGTGTGTGTGTGTGTGTGTGTGTGTGCGTGCGTGTGTGTGTGCACGCGCGCGTGTGTGTGGTGTATTGAATGATGTATTGATCAATATCACACACTTTTCTACTTTTTTCATAGTGTCATTATATATTTCATGCTCCTTTATAAATAGGTTAGATACTTAATCCTTATATATGCGGTGATTAATACTATAGGATTAATTAGTGTATGTATACATGTGTGTGTGTGTGTGCACGCGCGCACGCTTTTGTGTGTGTGTGTGTGTGTGTGTGTGTGTGTGTGTGTGTGTGTGTGTGTGTGTGTGTAGTGAATGATGTATTGATCAATATCACACTCTTTTCTACTTTTTTCATAGTGTCATTATATATTTCATGCTCCTTTATAAATAGGTTAGATACTTAATCCTTATATATGCAGTGATTAATATTATAGGAGTAATTATTGTATGTATACATGTGTGTGTGTGTGTGTGTGTGTGTGTGTGTGTGTGTGTGTGTGTGTGTGTGTGTGTGTGTGTGTGTGTGTGTGTGTGTGTGTGTGTATATGTGTGTGTGTAAATAAGTATACGCAAACATGTGTGTGTATGTATATACATACCTACACATACATTCCATTTTAATCACTTCTACATAAAAAAATATAAAATGAAATGACTCCCTGTAAATTGCACAAAAGCTGGTCTAATATCATGTGTTTATCCTAATTTCCTTTGTGCATCTAATGTATGAGTTTGCATTCATCTTGGGGCATCCTTAGGTGGGATAATCCATCATATTAGATTTGTTTAATTATCATTTTGGCAATTTTATCTGATCAATTTATACTCTTTGATAAATTCATTGATTCTCCTTCTCTGATCATTTAATTCAAATATTTGCCCTTTTTGTAACTATTTCCTTTAATCATGATTTTAAATAACTCTTCCATACTATATTGATTTAATTGATATTTTTTAAATTTAATCAATCATTCTTCTAACTATAGATCTATCCAAATGGAATTACAATTTCATTTATATTATTAAAACTTCTTTTCCTTCTCCTTCTAAAGGTAAACTTCAATTGAGAAAGAATCTTGAGATTCTATGGAATATCTTTTTGTGAGTCCACCAATTAATAAATAAAATAATATGAAGGATTATTCTCTACCCCTCATCTCAAATGTAAGATTAAGGTCCCATAATGAATATTTTAAGTTATTTTATGGAGCATTCTCCACCCTTCATCTTGGGAACAAGATGAAAGGCCCCAATTGATGATCCATGCAATTATCCATCTAATTTTTTGAGAATAGTACTTCTCCTTTTATATTTAAAACATGGTGAAGGGCCCATATTGACTCTTATAAATATATTTTGAGGATAATTATCCACCCTCCATCTTGAATTCAAGATGAAGGATTTATCTTAATCCCTTTTGGGATCTTTTGAAGATCCCTACACCACCCTTCATCTTGGACAAGATGAAGCACACTCATGTTGTCAATCCATGTGCTGATCCATATACCTTATTGAGGATGCATTTACAACCATAAATATTGGAATAAATGTGAAGAATCCTCATGGATTCAAAATTTCTATTAATGTATCATTTGCTTCTGTAATTTCCATGCTTGGGTTCACTAGAGAAGCTCTATCAATTTCTTACACTAACTTGTGCATCAAATTTTATAAATTCAACATTTCAAGGTTTTAAAAATGATATGATATATAAATAACCTTGTTAAATACTTTTTGAGACTACCTTTGAGCCATATCCACCTATGATAAGGTTGATGACCCTTGAAAAGGGAAGGTAATAACTGATTTTTTTCTTTTCTTGATTTTATTTTTATTTATATTTGAGTTAACTCATGAAGCATTATAATAAAGGTGATAGAAACATATTTGGTTTTGATTGTATAATCATTAAAAAAAATTAGAACCCTTATAATAAACATAATGACATATATTCCACTCCCAGTGTGACATCCACAAACCACACTCTTTTTTAAACTTTATTACAATCTTTATTTTCTTAAAATATGATTATTTCAGCTCAATTATGATAATGTTGATGTTGTTTTCTACCTCTACATATTGGTGAATTTGACTTGCTAAATTGGTGGTTTTTTTATGGTATTTATGTTAATCAATGAAAAGGTCCATGTAATAGATGAAAATGCTTTTTTCCTTATTTTATTTTATGTTCTATATTTTATGTAGATTTTACATTCTACAAAATCATCTAAGAAATTGAGCAAATCATCTCAAAAATCATGAAAACTGACATCTAAAATAATGAAATTGATCCTAACATTGGTGAATTTGATCTCAAGTAGAAAATACTATTTTTCCTACTAATCAGTGAATTTGACCTTTATTTCAATGAAATTTATATATTATTTTCAAAATTGACCTGTTAATCAATGAAAATGCATATGTTTCTAGCTTTTTATTTTCTTTTGTATTATGTGCAGGTTTTATATTAAATGAAATTATCTCATAATAAGTGAAATTATATATAAACTAGTGAAATTATCTACAAATTAGTGAAATCACTCTGAGGTATCACACATATTAATTTATTTCTAATCAATGAATTTGTTTTTATATATACTAATTTTATTTTATTTCATTGAAATCGATATATTATCAGCAAAAACTATCACATAAATCATTGAATTAAGCGTACTAATCAAAGAATTCACCTATATTTGTGTTTTTCTATGTTCTATTTTATGTTATATTTAGGTTATTAAAAATAATGTGTATACACATATATTTTTCAAACTTTATCAAATTTTAATGCTTTCTATCTTCTAGGAACCCATAGAGTGTCAATCTCTCTAAGTGCATGCCTTAAGGGGTGCACCTGGAAATGGGTGGGTAGACCATTAGTGCTTCATAGGATTATTTTCCCTTATTTCTATTTATTACCAATCTAAGTAGCTCCTAAAAACATTCTCCTAAGATTTTCCTCATATTTTACACACTTTTTTAGTCATTTTCTACCTTCATTAGTTCTTTCTCTAACTTAAACCTCTTTTTGATAGTTTATATGACTATCTCATCCATATAAACCATATATTCTTATTGACAAAATTTATTAGGATCTAGGTTGGCCCATGGCCGACCTAGTCTATGACCTAGTTAATTTTTTTCAATTATGATACTAGGTTGATCAAGATGACCTTGATGGCTGAAACTTTGTGAAGGGTTTAGGTTTATATCTATCTATATATACACATCCATTTTTCCATTCTTAGAGACTAGGTAAGAGTTATTCATTTACACTTATTTACAATATGCTCTTCCACCATTCTACTTGAGGATTATTATCTTAGGGTTTCTACGTGGAGAAGAATCTATTCTTGTGGAGAAGTCTTAGAAGCTTTAGCCTTTCTAGTGATCCTTACAAACCATAAAAACCTCTTATAAAGCACCTTTGTCCAAGGGAGAGATTGAGTCTCGATGGGTTCATTTTCTATGTAAGTATCTCTAACTTTGATCCTCTCTTTATTAGATAGAAGTAACATAATTAATGGATCTTGAATATATATATATATATATATATATATATATATATGCAAATGCTTACTCTCTAACCATTATGTGTTGTATTGCAAAAAATTGCATTAGCCAGTGTTGGTGCAAGGATTTGTGTTGTGTGCCAATTGGATCATTCTCATCAATCCAATTATTTGCATGTTTACTTATACATATCTTAATTAGGATTCTCTTATGCATTTTTAATTTTAATGTTTATTACCCCCACTTTGTGCCATAATTTTTGGTAAGCAGTAGATTATATTTTACCTTACATGTTATTATTTTAGCGAATACGAAAACATAGGACCTTGTTAGGGTTATTGACTAGTTTTACTTGACTAAAAGATTTAGAACCCTCCATATTGATATTATTGTGATCTAAAATCCCTTGATTAGGTATAAAAAATCCATATTGGTCATGACCCCAATTGTCTAATGTATTCCCAATCAAAAGTGTAAGTACAATCTATCTTCTCTGAGCTAAGATTGATTTTTTAACATTGCTACATTTCCCATTGCATAAATTATTGTGAACCAGAAGTGAATCTAATCCTTGTAGGTGTTATTTCATGCTTTTCATTTTTATCATTTTATTATTTTTCTATATTTTTGAAACTAGGTCAATCAGGTCAATATAGTTCTAACTTTTATTGATAGGTTTAACACACAGTCACATCAAAATGACTATTTTCTTTCTATGTAAGTCTTCATTAGATACAAGTTATTAGATCAATAAAGTTAACATATTACTCTTATTCAGTCCCAAATAATAGACTATGTTGAACTGTTCAACTTAGTCCTATAGTCAAAATCCATATATCAAACTAAGTTGACCAAGTTGATTTAGTCATCTTAATGTGGTTCAACAAATAGGGTTTTATAGAACTAGGTTAACCTAATCGACATAGTTGGCAAAATTTATAAGTAAAATTAAAGGAACTTCAACAAAATATTTACAATCCTAAGCATCTTCTAAACTACTAAGGTTCATGTATTTCTCTTTTTCAATTTAGTACATCATTATACTTCTATTTTGTGTAAGTTTATAGTCTTCGAAACTACAATCCTAGAGCAAACTAAATTGACCTAGTTGACTTAGTTATGTAGCATATCCTATATATAAAATATTAAGTCAAACTAATTGACTCAATTATTAAAGACTCTAATTGAATGCTTACTCTCTGACTATTATGTGTTGTATTTCAAAAAATTACATTGGCCAGTGTTGGTGCAAGGAAATGTGTTGTGTGTCAATTGGATCATTCTCATCTATCCAATTATTTGTGTGTTTACTTTAATATCCATGAATTAGGGTTTTACCTATACATATCTTAATTAGGATTCTCTTATGCATGTTTAATTTTAGTGTTTATTACCCCCACTTTGTGAAATAATTTTTGGTAAGCAGTAGATTAGATTTTACCTTACATGTTATTAGTTTAGTAAATACAAAAACATAGGACCTTGTTAGGGTTATTGACTAGTTTCACTTGACTAAAAGATTTAGAACCCTCCCTACTAATATTATTGTGATATAAAATCCCTTGATTAGGTCTAACAAATCCATATTGGTCATGACCTTGATTATCTAATGTATTCCCAATCAAAAGTGTAAGTACAATCTATCTTCTCTAAGCTAAGATTGATTTTTAACATTGCTACATTTCCCATTGTATAAACTATTGTGAACCAGAAGTGAATCTAATCTTTGTAGGTGTTCTTTCATGCTTTTAATTTTTATCATTTTATTATTTTTCTATATTTTTGAAACTAGTTCAATCAGGTCAGTATAGTTCTAACTTTTATGTATAGGTTTAACACACAGTCACATCAAAATGACTATTTTCTTTCTATGTAAGTCTTCATTAGATACAGGTTATTGGATCAATAAAGTTAACATATTACTCTTATTCAGTCCCAAATTACAGACTATGTTGAACTAGTCAACTTAGTCCTATATTCAAAATCCATATATTGAACTAAGTTGACCAAGTCGATTTAGTCATCTTAATGTGGTTCAACAAATAGGGTTTTATAGAACTAGGTCAACCTAATAGACATAGTTGGAAAAACATACAAGTAAATTTAAAGGAAACTCAATAAAAAATTTACAATCCTAAGCATCTTCCAAACTACTGAGGTTCATTTATTTTTCTCTTTCAATTCAATACTTCATTATTATTCTATTTTGTGTAAGTTTATAGTCTTCAAAATTGCAATCCTAGAGCAAACTAAGTTGGCCTAGTTGACTTCATTATGTAGCCTATCCTATATATAAAATATTAGGTCAAACTAATTGACTTAGTTCTTAAAGAATCTTGATTGTATAGAGTAGTAACAACCCTTTCAACTCTATTTTGTAATTTTTGCATACAATGTCATCATAACTAACTCTATACCATTCTTAATTTAAAAGTTAATGATTATATTATATTTATTAATTCACACTTTTCATTGAGTTGTTTACATGCTTAGAGTAGCTCACATAGTCTAATTAGGTGGTTTTTCAAATTGTCAATTAGTTTCAATATTTTTCTCTATTTTCACACACTAAAAAATCACCCGAATTTCATAATGCATTTAGCATTTATCTTCTAAAGTCCTACCTATTTAGATTTCATCACCAAGGGGGAAGTTGTATTAGTTTTCTATCCAAGTATAAACATGTGGTTAATGGTATACATTAGTAAATCACTTGACACCCTTATCACTATAGGATTGTGAAGTGAGGGGTAGGCCCCAATACCTAGATAGTACCATTGCTAGCATAGATCACTTGTATCTTAAACATCCCAAAACCATCCATAGATTGCTTTATAATTCCCTATTTTTAGCCAACCTCCCTATCACACTTAAAATAACACTTTATGATAATATAACAACACTCATTATGACCACTGAGTTAGAACTTACTTTACAATTGAATGCTTACTCTCTGACCATTATGTGTTGTATTGCAAAAAATTGCATTGGCCAGTGTTGGTGCAAGGATTTGTGTTGTGTGCCAATTGGATCATTCTCATCAATCCAATTATTTATGTGTTTAATTTAATTTATTACTTCAAATTACATTGCAAAAATTTTACCTATTTTTAACACACTCTTCTTTTTGAAATAGTCTTTTAAAGACTCTTTTTTCCTTGACTATAGTGCTAAGTTGACTTGGTCAACCATGCACTCTTTTCTATCAGTCTAGCTATATTACTAAGTTGACTTGGTAGACTCTATATCCTTATTAGGCTATAATTATCTCTATTTATAATACTTATTCAACTATTTACTCTTTCTTTCCCCATGTCTATTAGTACTCAATTGACCTAGTCAACTCTCTACTCTTATTTTTGACCCTATTCTCCTATCTAGACAAGTTAGTTATATATTTCTTATTCCCCAACATTGTATTCATTTCCTCAAATAATCATTAAGCCCCCTGTTAGGTTATTCTTGGACAACTTTAATCCATTTATACACTATAAAGAATATTCATTTCTCCCTCTCTTTTCCTCCCAAGACAACCCTCACTCTTGGAGCACCTTTTCCCCTCCTTCATCTATGGATTATAACATGGTTTAAATCATATCTCAAGATTAATTAGGTATATCCAATGCTTTTTTTACTTATCAAAACAATTCTCATCTTCAAAATTTCCAACATAATGTAATAGTTATTAACACAAGTCTATCCAATAATCCCACTAGTAATACACATTTTATTAACCCTCCCCTAATACCAATTCAATGAGTTATCCTAAAAAAACTAACCTACCAATTGGTATGACTCAACTTATTTCATAATTCATTCCACATAAGAACATATTGTAAACATCTAACACCTCTAAATTGATGTAATTACAATGGAATTTGATCAACATCGATAATCATGTTGGAAGTATAATCATTGAGAGGGGGGATGAATCAATGATGAAAGATATTTCAAACTTCAAGTGTAATCCTATCAAACACTTAATCAATGACCACAAGCATTCATAAATCATACAAGATGTTCATAACAATTAATAAGTGATATGATGTAATATCACACACATAACAGAAGATCTACATGGGAAACCATCTTGGGGAATAAAACCCATTCTCAAGCCTACAAACACATGGTCTACCTGTCCTATAAAATTATTAAAAACATGAGACCTTTAAGTGAATCACCCACCCCTAAGTATTAACAATAATCCACTTATTATAGATGTTGAGCACCCACATAACACCTATGAAATCAACATCTCCATAACTCTTATTACATTTTAATCTGATAGGAGAAACTATGTATAACACCTTTCTTTTCACTCATCACACACACACACAAACATGATCTTATATTTAGTGCATCCAAACACCCCATTTGGATCACTCTAGGCTTCTTTCCTCATCCCTAATATATTATGTACTTTAGTCTATCCACTCATCACACTTGTTTTGATCTCTTTCTTTTGTCTCTATCTTCTTCTCTCTTAACACATACACATTCATGTCTAAAAATCATTTCCTTACTCTCCACTCTTTATATAGTCTTCATGAATATCAACTTCTAGGTCAGCCATAATACTTGCCTTAACCCTTAATACATCTATTTTTCTAACACATATCTTGATACCATCATCATAGGTTAGCCATAATATCCATGGGTCACACTTAAGTAGCTATGACTTTCAATTAGGCCTTAGAAGTCCTTATAGGTCTCATGGAGACCTATTCACTCATTTATCACTTCATCGATAAAAAAAAAAACAATATCAATTTTAAATACATGGCTCCACTCCATATAACCTTTATGAAAAATTTAGGTGATTACTCTTGCTAAAACACTCTTCTGCTAAAGAAAAAACTACTTAAACAATATTTTATACACAGTAACACCATGAACAAATAAATATTCAATTTTTAAGCTTAATATATCTAACTTTATAGATATTCAAATATTCTAATTATATTCTCTACATGCACCTTGAAGTCCTTTATAACTTTGCTTTTTACTGCATTAAGAAATTTGTCTTGGATCAAAAGATATAGATCAAAAACTATAGACTAGTTTTCCCTCATTAATTTGAATATTCAAATTCCAATGATCACTATTCAAAAACTAAACATTGAGCACTTTAACCTAATATCATGCTCCCTAGAAACTTTAGACAAATACACACCATTAATCTCCTTAGGAGTAGCCTAGTCTTTACCTTACAATAATCACTATTGATCTTAGATCATAGCTCCCATAATTGTGCTTCTTCGCAATTATGCATGTCTTCTACACATTTGACTATTGACTCAACCTATACCTTTGATCTCTATTTATACAAACACCTGCATGCCATTGATATTCTATTAAATTAACAAGATTTAAACACATGTCACAATTATGTTTAATCTCAGGAACCTTTGATAATTTGACTTCATGCACACTATTAGATCAAGATCTAGATGATGAATGCTCACTATTAGATCTACTGACTAGTTGACCTTAGACTTCAATAAAGTTAAACTTGATGGTCTGGCCTGTCATGGTTTGGAGGATAAAATTAGAAGGTTTATAACTTGATCTAGAAAACACTTCAAGTGTCCAAATCTTTAGGGTGCCTTCTTGGCACTATAAATAAAATCTCCATGAAAACCATTATCCTTAGTTGAATTTTTAATTACCTACATTAAATGCACAAACTTGTTGGTTCATTCTTATCTACATGGTATGCAATGATGAACTGGCTTCTCTTAAGCTAGAAGATGGATGTTTCTCTTTCAAAATGATCAAGTGACACACCATAACTTCACCAAGACATCTATGGATGTGTCACAACTTCTTATTTATCCTTATAGACCTATAAATGTGCCTTATCACTCCAATATATCAAATATAACTTATTTGTCATTCATTCACTAGAACCATATGCTATTTTTGACATCAATGACAACATAAGACATCATTGACCATGCTCAAAAATATCCCCCTTCATTAACACCTTTATAATGACTTCTTACTCATTACAACTTCTTCATTCTAATATTTCTCCCCCTTTAACATTAATGACAAAGGATTTCTTCCTTAACATGCCCACAATCATTCCTCAATATCATGTATGCAATTACATACTATTTAATATGGTCAGGATACTTACAGACTTTCAGGCATATGAATCAATTGCTTCCCCTTTGACATGCACCAATATGAACTTAGACTTCTCTAATCCTTGGCCCTAAAAACCTACTCATAGAACTTAGAAAGATATGCTTAACATTATACACATCTATTCAAGTCTCTCAAACTATCTAAGTTACCTCCACCATACTCTATGCTCTATCTAAAAAAGATCATCTTCAAAAACTCTTCTTAAGGAACTAGGTCTACTAGCAAAACTTTAAATAATATAGATATCATAGCAACAAAACAATTTCCCTTTATCCTCTACAAGCAATCATGGTTTAGAATCTTTTCAAAAGCACTCTCATAGAACTATGACATACACAACTTGTCATATACAAAAATTTGAGACCTTCTTCATGATAACAAAAATATGACAACACATTCTCCTCGTACTCAAATAACCTTTTAAGGATTCATAGATAAGAAGATGACTCCCAAACTTTGTCTTAGATACTCAAATGTGGCCTTTGTCAATGGCTTAGTCATAATGTCTACAAGTTGTTCTTTTTTAGATACATATTCCAATTTAATAGTTTGATTACTTACTTGTTCTCTTATCAAATGATATCTCATAGGAATGTGCTTGGTTTTGAGTGCATAATTTTTTTTTTGAGATACTAATTGCACTAGTATTATCATAATAGATAGCATAACGTCCATTTTTTCTTACCTTATAATATTCCAAGGTTTGTTTCATACACATTAATTGAGTAAAATAGGAATCAATAACTATATACTCAGCTTATACAGTTAATAGAGATACAGAGGCTTGATTTTTTCTTAGCCAAAACATCAAGCATTCACCCATGAAGAAGACATAACCAATGGTACTCCTCTTATCATCTACACATCCTACCCAATATACATGAGCATATGTCTTTAGAGTAAATTCTTTACTCTTGGGGTACCATAAACCATACTCTATTGTACTCTTGAGATAACTCAAGATCCTTTTGATTGATTTCGAGTGAGATTCTCTAGGATCAGTCTCAAACCTTCCTACAAGGCTAACTACTTACATGATATCAGTACTAGAAGTAGTAGAGTATAAGAGACTTCCAGTCATGGATCTATATATAGTTTGATCAACTTTTAGTGAGTCATCTTGTTTACTTAACTTACATCTTGTAATCATTAGAGTAATCATTGGCTTACAATCCAACATGTCAAACTTTCTTAGCATATCTTCAATGTATTTTGCCTATGAAATCAATATACCTTCATTAATTTGGTTTATTTTTAATTCAAAGAAGAAATGAATTTCTCCCATCATTGACATTTCAAACTCAATGTTCATAGAATCTACAAACTCTCTACTCATGTTGTCATTGTCAGAACCAAATATTATGTCATCAACATAGACTAATAGTAATTGATGAGTGTCATTTATCTAAATATATAAATTACTATCAACTATCCCTCTTTTGAAGCCTTAACTTGATATATACTTATCTAATATGTCATACTAGGCTCTAGGAACTTGTTTAAGACCATATAAAGCCTTATTAAGTTTGTAAACATAGTCTTGATTAGTTGTCATTAAAAAACCTTTTGGTGGCTCAATATAAACTTCTTCACCTAAGTTGCCATTCAAAAATTAATATTTCACATCCCTTTTGTAAATTTTGAGACCTTTGAAGCTTGAATATGATAGAAAGAGTCTAATTAATTATATTCTTGCTATATGAGCAAATGTCTCATCAAACTCTATCCCTTCAACTTGAGCATATCCTTTATACGCTAGTCTAGCTTTATTTCTTTTGACCTCTCCTTTCTCATTCATCTTTTTTCTGAAAACCCACTTAGTTCCTATCACATTTTTGTATTTTAGCTTAGGAACCAAATCCTATGTTTCATCTTTTACTATTTTATCAAGTTCCTCCTCTATGGAAAATGTCCAATTGTCATCTTTATATTCTAAATTTTTTTTGGGTTCAATCTTGGATAACAAAGCTGTGTCTTATTGATTTTGATTGATCAACCTTCTCTTCCTAGTCTACAAACTATCATTCACATCTCTAATAACTTGGGAAATTGCATGATCCTTTTGTATTCTCCTAGAAGGGGCTTTATTATCCTATCTTACCTTTTCCCCTTCATCATCTGATTAATCAAGAATGCTTTCATTATTTGAAATAACATCCTTAGCACTATCAATTATCTATAAGTTAGGTTTTTTTATGTCACTTGCATTTTCAACTCTCACATTATACCTTTCAATAACTTTGTGGAGTCTCTTATTCAAACATCTATAAGAATATGTTATGGAGGAATAACCCAAGAAGATGCCTTCATCATATATTGATTCAAATTTTCCAAGATTTTCTTCATTCCTCTTGATAAAATTCTTATTCCTAAACACTCTAAAGTGTTTGACATTAGCTTCCCTATTTTTAAGATTCTTATCACCATTTTATCTAACCTAACATCTATTTAAGATATAAATATAAGTATTGATAGCTTCCTCTCAAAAACCATCTAAAAGTTTGGAATCTTGAAGCATGGTTTTAGTCATCTCTTGGTTAGTTTTATTTTTCCTTTTAACTACCTCAATCTCTTGAGGTGTCCTAATAGTAGAGTATTGTCTTCTAATTCCTTATTACTCACAAAATTCATCAAACTCATAAGAACAAAATTCACCTCATATATCTGATCTTACATACTTGATTCTTGATCCTTTTTTATTTTCAACAAGATCTTTGAATGCCTTAAATTTTCCAAAATCTTATGATTTATCTTTAAGAAAAAATGTTAAAGTCATTATATTTAAGTCATCAATTAATAACATAATTTAGTTATTAAATTGAATGCCTTGAGATCTCATAGGTCCACAAAAGTCTGTGTGGGTCAACTCGAATGGTACTGTAGTTGAATGCTCCTTAGATTTTTATCTTATTTTGACTTACTTTTCATGAAGGCATGTCATGTAGAGAGTATAATTAATCTTAGTTATTCTAGTCATATGCCTCATTAGTCCTTTTGAAATGATCCTTACTAAATTATCAAATTTTAGATGTCCAAGTCTTCTATGCCAAAACCAACTTTCCTCTAATTGATTCATGAAGCAGTTTTCTTTACTGGATTCATGAAACACATACAATTTTTTTATCTACCTTGTGAATGTTTGAAACTAATTTTTTAGATTTGAAAAGTCTCAATTCACACCCTTTATCATGAAAATTTACAACATTTCCTTGTTTACACATTTGGTCAACACTTAGAATATTGTGTTTCAAACCTTCTACATATAGAACATTTTCAGTTCCAATATGACCATTATCAAAACTTATAGATCCTTTACTAACTATGTTAGAATATTTATTTTCATAAAACCTTAATGAACCTAAATTGTGTTTTTTGAGAGAAATAAACTTACTCTTACCTCCTATCATATGACTTGAACATCCAATGTCTATGTACCATTTCTAGTTTTCATCCTCTTGAGTATGTAAGGTAGTTTGTATAACATGGATTCTTTCTTTAAGTCCTATTCATTCTTTATTGGAATCTTGGTTTTGTCTTTCTTGAACCATTTAATGGTGTCAAAAACTTGAAAGTCTTTTTTCCAAAATTCCATTTTACAATACTTGGATATATGTCCCTATTGATTGTAGTTATAGTTCAGAACCTTATTTCTTCTCCTTGAAGAGTAAGTACAGTCCTTATATCGATGATCATATTTATTATAGGTATAATAGTGTCCATTGAAAACATAACTATAGATATTAATGTTAATTTCACATTTAGTTTTATCATCAATACTCGAAGACATCTCATCCATAGATTCTTTTATACATCTAGATTTCTACTTGTCTTTAGATAAATGTGCATCAATATAAGTCATAACTATAACTTCCAATTGATTGATTATTTGATTCAAATTTGTATTAAAAAAAACCTACATTTTTTTGTTTGTTTCTTCTATTATTCTTATTTGTGTCTTCACACTATTAATACTTGTAATCAACTCATGATATATAGAGGAAGCCAGGTCTAAATTTTCACTCCCTTTCATGTTATTCAATCTTGAAAACTTTTATCTTAAGCATTAATTTCTTCCATCAAACATTTGAGTTCTAATAAAGCACATATTAGTTCACCTTGAAGAAAAATATCAACCTCTTTATTTTTCATTGTACCTATGATCACCTTCAAGTCGTTAAACTTGTAACGAAGGTCCTACTCTAATACAAATTATTGGAGGTATAATAACTAAGAGGGTGGGTGAATCAATGATGTAATATATTTAAAAATTAAATTTTAATCCTATCAAACTCTTAATCAATTACCACAATCATTTATAAAACATAAAAGATGTTCAAAATAATGAATAAGCAAGATGATACAAAATCACACACATAACACAAGATCTACATGGGAAACTCTCTCAAGGAATAAAACCTACTCTCAAACCTACAAACACATGGACTTCTTGTCCTATAATATGATTACAAACATTATACATTTTAGTGAAACACCCATGTTATAAGGAGTACCCACACCTAAGTATGAACAAGCACCCACTTATTTTATATTTTGAGCACCCACAAAACACCTATGAAATAAACAACTCCAAAAATTTAATTGCCTTAAATTTCATTGGAGAAATAATGTATAATACGTCTCTTTCAACTCATCACACACACACAAACACACACACACACACACACACACACACACACACACACACACACACACACACACACACACACACACACACACACACACACACACACACACACACACACACACACAATCTTTCTCATACAAGAAATGCATCCAAACACTCCTTTTGTATCTCTCTAGGCTTCTTCACTCATCCTCAATATTCTCTACACTTCAATCCATCCACTAATCACACCCCCTCTGATCTCTTTCCTTTATCTCTATCTTTTATTCTCTCAAAGCATACACATTCAAGTCTAGAAACCATTGCCTTAGTATCCACTCTTAATAGAGTCTTCATGAATATCAACTTTGAGGTCATCTATAATACTTTCCTTCACCCTTAAGACATTTATCATGCTAACACATATCTCAATACCATCCTCACAAGTTGGCCATAACATCAATGGGTCACACTTAAGCAATTATGCCTTTCATTTAGGCCTTAGAAGCCCTGATAGGTCTCACAGAGACCTATTCACCTTTTTATCACTTCATCAAGCAAAACAAGAAGATAAGATCACTTTCAAATACATGGGTCCACTCCAAATAAACTTTATGACAACCTTAGGTGATTACTCTCGCCAAAACACTCTTATGTTGAAGTACAAATTGCTTAAACAATATTTTGTACACAGTGACACCAAGAATGAATAAATAGTCAACTTTGAAGCTCAATATATTTAACTATATACATAGTCAAACCTTATAGCTAGATTCTATGGATGTAGCTTGAAGTCATTTAAAACTTTTATTTTTATTACATCAATAAATTTTTCTTGGATCAAAACATATTGTTCAAAAAATATATATTGGTTTTCCCTTAGTAATTTGAATATTCAAATTCCAATGATCACTATTTATACACTAAACATTGAGCACTTTAACCTCATCTTTTGTTCCCTAAAAACTTTGGACAAATATACACCATTGATCTCCTTGGGAGTAGTGTACTATTTTCCTTTTATCACTCACTATTGATCTTATATTGGAGCTCCCACAATTGTGTCACTTGTCACCTATACATGGCTTCTACACATTTAAATATTTTACTCAACTCGCACCATTGATCTCCATCTGTATGAACACCCATGTGTTGTTGATCTTCTATCAACTCAATGAGATTGAGACACATGTCACAAGCACATTTAATCTTAGAATCCTTTAACAATTTGACTTCATGCACACCATTAGATCAAGATCTAGATGATGAACGTTCACTATTGGATCTACTGAATAATTGACCTTAGATTTTAATGAATTTAAATTTGATGGTCTCTGGCCCATCAAAGTCTACAAAGCAATTTTGAAGATTTATAACTTGAGATAAAAAAAATAGTTCAAGATTCCAAATCTTTAGGGTACCTTCTTGTCACTCTAGCTAACATCTTTATGAAAACCTTTGACCTCAATTGACTTTATGAGTACCTACATTAAATGCACAAACTTTTTGGTTCATTTACATTTACATCATATGTAATGATGGTCTGGCTTATCTTAAGGTAGAAGATTCATATTTCTCTTTCAAAATGATCAAGTGACACACCAAAACTTCACCAAGACATCTATGGATGCCTCACAACTTCTTTATCCTTACATACCTACAAATGTGCCATATCTCTCCAAGCTATCAAACAAGACTTCTTTGTCATTCATGCACTAGAACTATATGCTCTCTTTGACATCAATGACAAACTAAGACATCAATAACCATGTTTAACAAATAAACCTCTTGTTCTCAATCCTCAAGCTAATCAAATTTTTATTCCTCCACCTTTTAGAGATGCCTTAGGAAATGTTATACCTCAACCTATCATGAATACAAAAATGCTTCAAAACATACAAAATGATCCTTTAGTTCCTTACATCATGTCCATTGATATTGGTAATATATATACAACTATCAAGTATGATGAGAATAAAGACCTTGCATCCTTTCTCAAATCATTTGGAAATCTTTATAAATAGTGGATCCAAACTAATACTTTCACTAAAACTAAACTTCTAGTTAAAACCTTCACTAGTGATGTATTGGAATGGTAAAACAAACTTCCCCAATATTCTATATGGAAAATTTTAAGATTTAGTGTATCCTCTAGTTAAAGAGTTTCAACATAATGATCTCTCTTAAAATTTCCCTAACCATTTCATTAATGCTAATCAATCTCTCACCGAATCATCTCATAATTTTATCTTTAATTTTCCTTTACCATCCATAGCTAGTTACAAAATGTTATCTCTTATGTATGGTTTCTCAATCGATAACCCAATTCACACTACCCCTGAATACCAACATAAGACAACTTTCACCATAGAATGGGGCACTTATTATTATGTTAAAATGCCCTTCAAACATAAAAATTCTAGAGTTACTTATCAATGAGCAATTAACCATGTCTTTCATAATATTATTCACAAAATTATATAAACCTATGTGAATGACCTCATTTCTAAGTGATCTTGCCATCATCCTCGACCATCTTCTTAAATACAAAGTTAGACTACATCCTTACAAATGTGTTGTCAATGTTACATCTAGTAAATTGTTATGTTTCTTAGTTTCTCTCCATGAATCAACATTGACATTACTGAGATTAATGCTATCATCAACATTCCCATCCATTGATATATTCATGACATCCATACAAATCTTGGTAAACTTAGGGTAATTGGATGATTTATCCTCAAAATGGATTACCGTATCCACTCTACCAATTATCTTCTTAAGAAAGTTAATGTTATATAATGGATGAATCCCTATCATAAAGCATTTGATAATATGAAATAATCATTTCTTCACCCACATACTCTTCATCCCTTTTCAAAAAATTGACCTTTAATCCCATATACCTCTTCCACACCCATATCTATTGGCACAATGCTTGCCTAACATGATGATAATAGAAGAGAATATGTTATCTACTATATCAGCTAAGGCCTCATTGATTACAATAAATCTTATAGAAAAGTTGAACATTATTTTCTCACCATAAATTATTTAGCTAAAAAACATCAACATTATATGCTTTATCATACCACTTATGTTATCATCCATTCTAATCCCCTCCATCAATTTTTCTCTAAAGCCTTTCTTCCTAGAGATAAAATTGGCAAGTGGATGGTTTTTCTCATGGAATTTGATCTCCAAATTATTACTCAAAAAGTTTTCAAAGGACAAATCATTATTGATCAATTATTGTAGCTCCTAAGCCTACTACTAACCACCTTCAATATAATCTTTTTGATGATAATATTCTCTATACTCAAGGTCTCAACCAAGCCATATCCTTTAAATATTACTTCCTTAACTTCATTTTTGATCTTAAAGAAACTAATCTCAACAAATATGATATCCTCCTTGATACTACTAAACTAACAATAGTTATCAAAGAACTTCCTAAAATTAAAGTTGATTTACATGACGATAATTGGACCCTCCATTTTTATGGTGGTAAATGCCTTCAAGGAGCTAGGGAATGTTTTATTCTTATAATACCTCTTGGTAAAATAATCCCTTTAGATTTTTTCTTAACATTTGACATCACTAAAAACATGTCATAGTATGAAGCTTTAATCTTAGGCATGAGAGCTACCCTTGATTTAGATATCCAATACATGTATGCTTTAGGTGATTCCCAACTCATTTACTACCAATATAATGGTGACTACCAATGTAAAAGGGATAATATCATTTCTTATCATCAAATTACAACTACTCTCACAAAATATTTCATTTCTTTCACCATTGAGTCCTTCCCTTGAGATCAAAATTCTATTACTTATTCACTTACTTCTTCAGCATCTTGTTTTCATCTACACCAAGTTCTTACCAATCCCATTTTTATTATCCAAATCATAAAATCTCCATCTTGTACTCAACCATATGATTCACTAATCTACCACATTGATTCCATCACCATTCGACAAATTCCATGATATAAAGACATCACTCATTTTATAGAATACCAAACTTATCCACCCAACCTAGATTCCCACAAAAAACTCATATTCGTAAACAAGATTTCAAGTATGTATTTTTATATAACATCATATATTATCAAAATTATGAAGGTGCCTTGATCCACTATGTTATGAAATATGAGGTTCTTAATCTTCTTGAAAAAGCACGTGGGGGCATTTGTGGTGGCCATTATATCGGACTTGCTACAACCCACAAATGCCTAGGCATGGGATACTTTTGGCCCACTCTTGAAAAGGATGACATTAAATTTGATAAAAAAAAGTGTACTTCTTTCCAACTTCATGATGATTTCATTCATTCATCTCTTGTTGATCTTCATACCATACAATCTCCTTGACCATTTTTCATGTGTGGATTAGATCTCATTGTTAAATTGCCTTGATCTCAAGATGGGCATGTCTTTATCATCATAGCCATATAATGTTTTACTAAATGGGTTGAGTTTATGCCCCTTGTTAATTTCATCGGTACCACCATCTCCAAATACATTCTTAATCAAATAATTCACTACTCTAGTGTCCCTTATACTATCATTTTAGATAATGGTGGTAATTTCAAAAACAAAGATGTCAAACAACTTTATGCTAAATTTAAAATTAATCACAAATTATCTGCACCATATCATCCATAATATAGTGGCAAAGTTAAGGCCACCAATAAATTCTTAATAAAATTTTCCAAAAGACATTTCATGAAACATGCACAGATTGGCACTTTTATCTCTATCCTACTCTTTAGGCCTATTGTACTAGCATATGTACTACCACTAGTGCAATGCCATTCTCTCTAGTCTATAGTTTTGAGTCAATCTTTCCATTAGAAGTTGAGCTTCCTTCTCTCTCTCTCTCTCTCTCTCTATATATATATATATATATATATATATATATATATATTCATGGTTTCATACCAAATGAATAATTATGTGAATCTTGACTTCATGCTCTCAGTCCCCTTGATGAACACTATCTTTCTTCTTTACAACATAATCATTAATACAAGACTCATATTGGAAAACAACATAACAAACGAGTTAAAATTCATACATTTAACATTGGTGATATTATCCTTAAATTAGACTATACTCATGATAAAGGAGGTGAATATAACTAAAAATAATGGGGACCCTATTTATTCAAAGATATTCTTAGCCCAAGTACCTATTTCCTTCAAACCAATGAAGGTAATATTTTCAAAGATCCTACCAATGCACAATTACTCAACAAGTATGTTCCCTATTCCCTCCCTCATTTTCATGCTTTCTATATTATATCTATCTAATTAATTTATAGGATACTTACATGGGTCTCATCCTCTACACTAGTTCTCTCTTTTTCGCAAGCCTTAGTACTTCCTTTTGGTATTTTGGTTTCCCCTTTTCTTCATGAGTTACATTGTAAAATTATGGATAGGACCCAGTCTTACTCATGATGTGCTTTCATCTTATTTGTTTTTATACCTTTTACACACTTTTTGGCACCCTCTTGGCTTATTTTTTATGATTTATAATATCTAACCATCGATAGGACCTAACCTTCATCATAAAATTACCATAATTCTAATCCTTATCTAGAATTTGTTTTACAATGGTTATGAGTTTTTTAATCCTTTCTCTCAGCTTTAGCTTTTGCTTATTTTATAGATAAAGTTTTCATAAAAACTTGTGTTTGCATGTTTTCTTACATTTCCCTCATTCTTATGATAAGGAATCATGTTTTTAAGTCATTGTATCAATTTTTCACCTATTTGTCACATTTTTTGTGATTTTAAGTAGTTCAAATTTTGTCATTCTTCTCTTCTCCTTATTTCCTTTAATTTCACTCCACATAGGATAAAATAAGGTTGAAGTCAACATACCACTTTTATTTCAACTAGATTTATGAGACTCTTATATCAAAGTAGCTCCTTTGGAGGAAGTTTAATAGATTGAAGATGATCTGATGTACAATATGGGTAGTCATAAAGGAGGTTTATCTACTAAGAAATCATTGATTTTCAATGGATCCAATTATCCTTTTTAGTGTGCTAGGATGTGGACGTGCATTATGTCCCTAGGGTTTGATGTATAGAAATATATTGTAGATGGTTATGTTTCTCCTATTACTCCTCCATATAGTGTTATAGATAAGAATACATTTGAGAATAATTCTAAGGTAATGAATGCCATCACTTGTTGTCTTACATAGACTGAGTTCATTAAGGTAATCCATTATAAATCTGCTAAGGAGATATGGGACAAAATTTAGATCATTTATGAAGGATATTCAAAGGTCATGATTTTAAATTGTAGACTCATAGAAGGTAATTTTAAAGTCACAAGATGAAGGAAGAAGATTCTATGAATTTTTTCTACATAGAGTTGATGAGATTATGAACATCATTAGATGTCTTGGAGAGAACCTTGAAGAATTTATTGTAGTTCAAAAATTTATTATGGTTCCTCTCTCTCAAGTATGATCCTAAAGTATCTTCTATAGAAAAATGCCATGATCTTACTCAGATAAATTTAGATAAATTTCATAGCATCCTTACTACCTATGAGATGATTAAAAATGATGATATACCACTAAAGAAGGAAGCAACATTCGAGACAGAGATGAATCCTAAGAAGAAGTTCCAAGGTAACAAACCCAATGAGGATGACATTTTTGATATTGATGGGGATGAATTGATTTCTTTATTTACAAGGAAATTAAAAACAAGTTCAGGTAAGTATAAGGGTAAACTACCCTTCAAATGCTTCAATTTTGGAGAGATAGGACATTTTTCTATAAAATTCCCTCATAAGCATGATAATGAAGAGCATGATGAATACAAAGATAAAGACAATAAGACATACAGGTCTGATAAGAGGAAGAAAATATTTAGAAGGTTTGACAACAATAAAAAGTACTTCAAGGATAAGAAGAGTCTCTACACCAAAAAATATTGCAACCCATCAAATGAGAGCGAAGTCTATGACTTAAAGTATGATCATGAAGATGATTGTCTTGTTGAAGATTAAAACCTATTCATGGCTAAGGAAGGTAAATACTAACATAAAAAGGAGTCTACTTGGAATGATTTAGATGATGATGAAGATGATATGGACTATGAGACTACATTAACAATTGCTCTTGAATAACTAAAGATTGAGAAAAAGATAAATAATAAAATGAAATATAAACTCAAAGACTATGAGGAGTAATTAAGTGTGTTTGAGGCAAGATTGGTTGGAGACTCTAGAGAGCATTAAGGTGTTGCCATGTTTCTTAATTATAAGTTAGAATCTATGTCTACAATTCTAAGATCCAAATAATAAGAATGCTCAAGGTATGCTTCTAATATTGTTTCTTTGAAAGATGAGTTAGAGAAATCTACAACAAAGGTGAAATCATTTTTGAAGTTTTATAAAGTTTTGATGATTTGGATGATCTCCTAAAGAGTCAAAAGTTAGCTAGTGATAGATATGGATTGGGTTTTAATGAAGATCCCAAATTTTCTTCTCAAGTTAACATGACTATCAATGAGAGAAAGGTGGATCAGTCCTTGAAGACAAATAATTAGATAAGGAATGAAGGTACTAGTAGAATCAAAACAAATGAGATCAGATAGCTAAATGCCATGAAGTATGTAAGTTTCAATAGTTAATATTATACATGAAATCAATTTGGCCATAGAGCTATAGAATGTAAAAAACTTATTATAAATGAGTTTGCATGGAACTATGATGGGGGAAGATAGGTGTGAAAAAGGTTAAGTGCTTTAACTATCTTGATGTGGGACACTTTGTAAACCATTGTCCACATAATATTAGACAAGGTGAGTCCTCTTTAAAAGGGGGAGTTTGTTTCATTTGTCATGACAAAAGACACATTTCAATTTTATATCCAAACACAATAAGATAATCTGTGTTTCTCTCAAGGAGTATGGTGTGCTACAATTGTGAATATAGAGGCCATATTGATATGTTATTTAAGAAAAAGTCTACAAGTAAAAATAGGTTTAATTAGGCTCCTATAGTGCAAGGAAGAAGGCAAGTCAACTCATGGAATTCAAAGGTGGTAAGTATGAGTCGTGATGATACTGAAGATCCAAGTAATATATTTTCTATGGTGGAGAATTCTTTATAAGTTTATAAGTGTCAAGGGCTCTTATTGTCTACTCATGTTGTGAATGAAGAGACCAAGTTCAAAAAGAAGACCAAGGTACTAGTTGAGGCTAGCTCTAAGATGTGTATGGATCCAAGTGAACATCCTTTTATTTTTTAGAAAGATTCATACAAAGAACATAAATTATTGGTGTCGATAGATGAGGTTTATAACTACGAGGTTGATTATTCAAATTAAAATGTATATCAAGATTCCATCATTTGTCTATGTGTTGTCAATTCTATCTTTGAAGATAAGGAGATTGATATAGAAAAGGAACCATTTATCATAGTTCAGAATAAGAAGAACAAGAACAAAAGAAAAAATAGATTATAGGTTTTTAATTCATATGAAATAAGGAAATTCTACCTTTTTTCCCTTGACAATATGTAATATATCTCTCAATAGCATCTCCTCACTATCTTCATTTTTATCCTTAGCATTATCTCCACCTTTAGTGACATTTTATCTTCTAAAACATTATACTTATACCACATAATCAGTTGCATCATTTTCTAGGATGAAACCTTAGAATAGGTCCACCTAAACAGCATCCATACATGTTTCCATAACTTGAAACACATGTAGGTATTTTCATAGCATGCTTGATATACATGTGCTGTAGGAACCTATAACAACTAATCTCCTTTTGAACATCTTATCCTCCATATTCACACACTACTAATTTAATTATTCCACTTATAATACTACATAATAAATTCCCTTTACACTCATCAAGGCTTAAAATTGACCATATTACCACTTGATAAATTCATGGGTTAAATTCACACTAAAGATAATCTAATCGATACACCCTGAGATCCTCATAGACATAATTACAAAAACATAAAGAGTATTTAATATCATATTTAAAACATGGTAAATTACTTTCATTCTAGTAAAATATACAACTCCATTACAATGGATTCACTCTAGGTAAGCCTAATCTATAATAAACTACCCACAAAATTATATGCAAGGCAAATTTACTAGCCGTGTCTTCATCTCTCTCTTTCTCTCTCAACTATTTGTTATATTTCACTACTAAATTTGGTAGAGTTTAAATTATTTTCTTTATCTTACTATTAAAACATCCATGTATCCCTTACATACATACATGTGTGTGTGTGTGTGTGTGTGTGTGTGTGTGTGTGTGTGTGTGTGTGTGTGTGTGTGTGTGTGTGTGTGTGTGTGTGTGTGTGTGTAAGGGATACATGGATATATATAATTGGCTTGAATATATACTCCCTTATAGTTTATTCAAATATCATATTAATTTTCCACATACATGTTTAGGCCAAGTCAAAGGTTAAATATTCAAATTTAATTTATCTACCAAAATATCAACTAGTTTTATTTACTTAAATTATTTATATTCTTTGACCTTTGGTGATGGCATATATATATATATATATATATAAGCTTGATTACTAATATCTACATCAAAGATTACAAAGTTTTGAGTATAGATAAAAGTAGTTATGGGGCATCCCTCATCACCTAATATAGTTTGACCTACTGGGTCTAAATAGGCAACCTAGAAAGTAAAAACTAATAGTATCAGTAGAAATGCAAAATCAAATAACAAATACCAAACAAAGGCCACCCCAAATGTGGCACAATAAAACATACGAGTCCTACATCTTATTAGAAGTAATGCCTTCAACTTCACATCCATCATCTGAGTCCTCTAAGTAAGGTCCCTCCAAAGCACTTTTACCACCAATAGGTCCCATTTATATTTATCTTGAGGCTATTTTAGTAGGGTATCATTCAATTTTATCCAAAAATCCTTTCATTTTTCTCTACTTCACATACTTTAGGATGTCCTCAACATCCATCAAGCCTCCACTTTCAATCAGCCTCTCTAGTTTGTTAGAATTTTTTTTAATGTTATCATCAATCATCCTCCATAATTCCTATGATGTACCTTGGTCATGTGCCTCTAGAATAATTTCTTTGGGTATAGGCTGGGTATCCTATAGAATCTATCAAAAATTCTAAGGTAAAATTAAAGAGACCAGTCTTGAAGAACTACTCAAGTTGGTCCTAAAGTACTTTCAACTAGAGGAATATGTACAAAGATAAAAAAATTGTTAAGCATGAAATATACTGAGAGGGGGGGTGAATCAATATATTATATATTTTTTATTTAATCTGATTTATTTTCTTTAACCACTCAATCATACATTTAAGATATGCAATAAAATTGAAATAATAATTTGCACCACACACGAGAGAGAGAGAGAGAGAGAGAGAGAGAGAGAGAGAGAGAGAGAGAGAGAGAGAGAGAGAGAGAGAGAGAGAGAGAGAGTAGATTTTTACGTGGAAACCCAAAGTGGGAAAAACCATGGAGAATAATCTCAAGTATATGAATGAGCACCAACTCAAAATACAAAGTTTGTAAGCACCAAATTGCAAGAGCACCAACCCCTTTGTCGATCACCAACACATCAACTATTTGTGAGCACCAACCCACATGAGCACCAACCCCTTACAAAATTTGTGAGCACTAACCCACAGGAGCACCAACCCCTCTTGTGTATAAAACACAACTATCTCTCAATGTTGCTTACTCAACAATTGATAGAACTCTACAATATCTCTTGCTTCTCTATCTTCAAAAACAAACACAAATCATGTACTCCCTTGCATATTACAAATGGCTTCTCAAGCCTTTATTTATATCTTTCCAAATGACCTTTGGCCTTCACCCTTTGTGACCCTTCAATCCTCATGGAAAATGGCACCAAACTAGCATGACCCTTCGTATCCTTGCATTTGAAAAGTCATATGGTGACCTTTCATAAGTAAAAGCATCCTTTCCTCTTTTGTCTTTATCTTGGTGACTTTTCATATTCCTCAAAGTGTCCCTTCATGGAAAAATGCACCATACCTCTTTTGTCTTCACATGGTGACTCTTGGAATTCCTCAAGGTGACTCTTCATGAGAAAATGCATCCCATTCCTCTTTGATATTTTACCCCGTGACTCTTTGACTTCTCCATGGGCCCTCTTTTGACTTATATGCAACCAAAAATATATTTATTAATATTAATTAATTATTAACACACATTAGCCAAGATATGAATATTAAAAATACTATTAAATGCAATAGGGCCATTATTACCAATAATGCTAGACCTTTGACATCAATGAAAATATTTCCAATAATGTACCCCTTTGTTATTGATGCCAACCTCAAAATTAAATTGCCACATCTTGAAACCTACATATATTTCCATCTAAAAAACATACTATAACTCCCCCTTATTGTAGCAACATGTATATTTTCCCTATACCTATTTCTTGGAATTCCTCAAGGTGACTCTTCATGATAAAATGCATCCCATTCCTCTTTCATCTTTTACCCCGTGACTCTTTGACTTCTCCATGGGCCCTCTTTTGACTTATATGCAACCAAAAACATATTTATTAATATTAAATAAATATTAACACACATTATCCCAGATATGAATATTAAAAACACTATTAAATGCAATAGGGCCTTTATCACCAATAATGCTAGACCTTTGACATCAATGACAATATTTCTAATAATCTCCCCGTTTCTCATTGATGCCAACCTCAAAAAAAAACTACTACATCTTGAAACCTACATATACTACCATCTAAAAAACATACTATAACTCCCCCTTACTATAGCAACCTGTATATGTTCCCTGTACCTATTTATTCACATGTACCTATACCTATTATTATCCCCCTTTGACATCAATGGTAAAGGGCCTACCTAGAGCTAAAACATAGCTCCTCCTTAAATGATGTTGAACCTTAATGGCAGGAAGTAAAAGAAATTACTCCCAACTTCTCTCATAAATACTCAAATGTGTCTTTTGGTAGTGCCTGTGTGAAAATATCTACAATCTGCTCTGTAGTACTGATATATTCTATCTTAACCTATTGATCTTCAACCTATTCTCTCAAGAAGTGATATCTAATAGGAATATGTTTTGTTCTTGAATGCATCACTGGATTCTTCAAAATATTTATAGCACTTATGTTATAAAAAAAATAGAAATAGGTTCATCATACTTTACCTTGATATCTTCCAATGTTTGCTTCATCCAAAGCACTTGAGTACAATACAATATAGCTGCAATATATTCTACTTCAGCTATAGAAAGTGATACTAAATTCTAATTCTTGCTTAGACATGATATTAAGCTATTACCAAGGAAGAAAGCTCCTCCACTTGTACTCTTTCTATCATCTAAGCACCCTACCCAATCTGAATCTATATAAGCAACCAAAGTTAAATATCTACCTATGGGATACCATAATCTTTAATCTAATGTCCCCTTGATATATCTAAATATTCTCTTCACCAACTGAACATGACTATCTTTTGGAGATGACTGATATCTTGCAACCATACATACTACATGCATGATGTCTAGTCTTAATGCTATCAAATATACAATACTACCAATCATAGATCTATACAAAGATTGATCTATAACAAGTGAATCTTCATCTTTGCTCACCTTATTTCTTGTACATATTGGTGTGCCAAATAGTGCACAATCATCAAAACCAAATTTATTCAACATTTCCTTGGGATATTTACTTTGAGATATGAAAATTCCTTTATCTAACTGAAATATTTGCAATCCTAAGAAAAATGACAATTCTATAAGCATATACATCTCAAATTCTTTTTACATTCTATCATAAAATTATTTTGTCATCTTTTCAATATTTCCTCCAAAAATGATATCATCAATATATACCACAACAATCAATTGATACTCACCTTTTTTTTGATGTAGAGATTACTATTAGTAAATCCTCTCTTGAAACCTTGATCTTACAAGTATTTATCAAGTCTTGCATACAAAGCTCTGGGAGCTTGTTTTAATCCATACAGTGCTTTCTTCAATCTACATACATGGTTACTAATATTTGAGAGAATAAATCCCTTAGGCTACTCAATGTAGACCTCTTCTTCAAGATTCTCATTCAAGAAGGCAGATTTGACATCCATCTAAAACATTTTAAAATTGTTAAATACTACATATGCAAGAAACATTCTAATATCCTCTAACCTTGCCACCGGTGGAAAAAATTCTTCAAAATCTATTCCCTCAATCTGAGCATATCCTTCACATAGTAATCTTTTTTTTAATTTTTGGTCACTTCTCTATTTTCATTCAACTTATTTTTATAAACCCATTTTGTTCCTATCACATTGAGATATTTTGGTTTAGTCAATAATTCCCAAGTATTATTATTTTCTATTTGATTTAATTCTTCATCCATAGCCTTAACCCAATGCTTATCATGTCTAGCTTATGAAAAAGTTCTAGGCTAGATTTTTGATAACAAAGAGAAATTAACTTACTCAAATTCACTTATCATCATTCTTCTAGTGTGAATTACTTCATTTATGTCTCCAATGATGTCACTTTCATTATGATTTCTCTAAACATATTTGGATGGAGTATTAGTTCCCTTTTTCTCCTTCTCCTCATCTTTATCTGATTCTTCAAAAACTTCCTCTTCAATGATTTCAGGAATGTCTATTGGATCACTGATTATTTGTGTTCCATCTTCTTCTATCCTGACACTTGCAATTTCAAAAAAAATCTTGGTTATTTATTTATAACATTTATAAGCTTTAATTTTGCAAGAATAACCAAGAAATATACCTTCATCTACTTTGGATTCAAACTTGCCAAGTTTTTCATCAATTTTCTTTATGAAGCATCTACTACCGAAAACTCTTAAATAATTAACTATTACTAGTTTGTCTTTCCATAGCTCATAAGGAGTCTTGTCACTATTGACTCTCAATAATGCTCTATTCTAAATATACATTATTGTAGCAACTACCTCTCTCCAATATTTATCTGCTATCTTGGATTCATTTAGCATGATGCTTGCCATCCCCTGAACTATTCTATTTTTTCATTCAACTACTCCATTTTACTGTAGAGTTTTGGATACTAAATAATGTCTCTTTATTCCATGATCTTCACAAAACTTAATAAATTGATCTGACATGAATTCTCTTCCATAATCTAATCTTTGACACTTAATCTTTAAACTGGTTTCATTCTCAACTAATTCTTTGAATGCTTTGAAATGTCTAAAAGTTTCTAATTTTTTCTTTAAAAACATTACCCAAGTCATACGTGAAAAATCATCAATAATAAACATGAAATATTGCTCGCCTTGAGTTCTTTGAGTTCTCATAGGTCCACATAGGTTAGCATCAAAAAGTTCTAGCATTAGAGTGGTTAAGTACTCTTATGTTTTGAACCACCTTCTAGCCTGCTTCCCATGATGACAAGGTTCACAAAGCACGTTAGATGGCTTTTTAATCTTTGAAAGATTTTTGACTGTTTGCTTTTTGTTGATGTTGACAATATTGACAAAATTTATGTGCCCCATTCTCCTATGACATAGCCAAATTTCTTCAATCTGACTCAAACAACATCTTTGACCTTTGATGTCTGATAGCATATACAAGTTATTGTCTGTTCTTTGAGCATTTGCAATCAATACATCTGAATATTTTATTCTAATATGACAACCTTCTATATAAAACTTTAGTGTGTGCCCTTGATCACACATTTGACTTATACTCAAAATATTATTCTTAATACCTACATATAAAACATTTTCAATTTTAGTTCTATGAATATCCAAACTTAGTGTACCCTTTCCACCAATTCTAGTAGTAGTATTATGTCCAAATTTCACTATGCCACCATTAATCTCATTCAAGTTTATGAACTTTCTCTTGTCTCATATCATGTGCCTCAAACATCCATTATCAATAAACCGTGTAATTTATTCATTTATTGCATGCAAAGCTATCCGCACCAACATAGATTTTTTAGGTTGTTTCTTTTACCAAGAACCTATCTAAACTTTCTTCTTAACGAATGGAGCCTTGAAACTCTGGTCCTTCTTAACTGAATCGAACACACTTATATAATATTAGGATATGTGTTTGAAGTTGTTTCACTTGTAAAATATTATAGCCTCTTCGTGAAAGCTTGATAGAGGAGTGAAAGAGTTGTGGCTTTTGCTTGATTCTTCATGACTTTCCTTCTCCTTATTTCTGAAACTGTTATCTCTTTTTTGACATTCTAATTTCTTATGACCATATCAATTATAATAAAAATAGTAAACATAAAAATGGGACCTATTTTTGTATCTTTGACCTGATTACCTTTCGTAGCTTTGTTCCCTCTAGCCCTCTCTTTTTTTAGATGTCCTTTGTATTCTTAACTTCTTCCCTTTTTACTTCTTCTTTTGTAAGAGCTTCAGCATAGCTCTTTCCTTTTTGATTATCTATGAAAGTAGTGACCTCCTCTTTATCCTTTTCAAATACAATACCTATCTTATCTGACATTGATCTTTGATTTTTTGATATCTTATTCAACATATTAGTGCTATTCTCAAATTTTGAATCATTTCCTGCTCTATCATTGATTTTTTAATTTGTTTTATCAAGATCTACTTTTAAAGAATCAATTTCAATAACATACCTTTCACATTCTTTACTTACTATTTTCAAATGTGCCATTAGAGCTTATTCATTCATCTTGGCTTGTTCAAAGTGTGCTTGTAGATCTTCAATTATTTCCTTTGACTCTTTTTCATTTTTCTTGATCTGGAGCTTTAATCTTTGATTCTTCTTTTTAAGAGCTTTTAACTCTTATAAATCACAAATGAGTTATCCTTCTAGTTTCACTTCAACTTCATCCTATTCTTCTTCTTGATCATCTATACTTTTACTTGCAGAGGCATCTTCATGTTTGGCCATGAATATAATCTCTTCTTCTTCTAAGTCATTAACTCCACTATCTTTAGTTGAGCTAGGATCTTTAGAATACAAACTCTTCTTCTTGAATCCCTTCTTGAATTTTTCTTTGAAATTCTTCTTGTATGTAGAATTTCCTTCTTCATTGTCATCATTACCCTTATTTGGGAATTTAGCTGCAAAATGTCCAATCTTTCCATAATTAAAATATTGAAAAGGTAATTTTCCTTGATATTTACATGTGCCCTTTTTCAGCTTGTGAATGAAAAGAGCTCCATTGTCATCTTCATCATCGCTAGAATAATCACTTCATTCCTGAATTTTAGCCTTCTCTTTCTTTGACGTCTTGAAAGCCACTTCTCTCTTTGAAGGTTTATCTTGTTTAGTCTACATCTCATATGTCGTAATAATACCATGAAGCTCATCCATCTTTAGCTTGGCTAAATTCTTCATCTCTTTAATTTTCAAAAATTTCACAACATATCTCAATGGTAGAGATCTCAAAACCTTTTGAACCACAGTCGACTCTTCTAAATTTTATCTAAGACCTTGAATTTGATTGACTATTTGATCAACCCATAAGAGATAACTTGTTATATTTTATTCTTCTTCCATTTTCAAACTCTCAAACTATCTTATGAAAGTCTAAAGCTTAGCTTGCTAAACCTTTCCATCACCTTTGTAAATATTCTCAAGTTTTACCCAATTTTCATGAGAAGACTTACATTACATAATTTTAACAAATTCTAATTCACATAAACCACATAAAATAGCATTTAAATCTTTAGAATTATTTTCACTTGCCTTCCTTTTTGTCATAGTGGTCACAAGTGTTTGTGGATCTTCATATTCCTCCACCACTACTTGTCATATGTCAAATCCAAGGGCCATCAAATAAGTATTCATCCTTATGTTCCAAAAAACATAATTTATCCCATCAAACAAAGGTGCCTTATTTATATAAAATCCTTCATGTGATCTAGCCATCGTGCTTTCATAATCTTCCTTCAAGCTGTAAAACTTTTTCAAAAGGAACCTATTCTGATACCAATTGTTAAGCCTAAAATATACTAAGAGGGGGGTGAATCAGTATACTATATATATTTTATTTAATCTAATTTATTTTATTTAACCACTCAATCATACATTCAATATATGTAATAAAACTAAAATAATAATTTGCACCATACAAGGGAGAGAGAGAGAGAGAGAGAGAGAGAGAGAGAGAGAGAGAGTAGATTTTTATGTGAAAACCCAAAGTGGAAAAAACCATAGAGAACAATCTCAAGTATATGAATGAGCACCAACTCAAAATACAAATTTCTCAAGCACCAATTTGAAGGAGCACCAATCCCTTTACTGAGCACCAACACAACAACTATTTGTGAGCACCAACCCACAGAAGCACCAACCCTTAAAAACTTCATGAACACTAACCCACAAGAGCACCAATCCCTCTTGTGTATAAAACACAACTATATCTCAATGTTGCTTACTCAACAAATGATATAACTCTACAATATCTCCTACTTTTCTCTCTCTAAAAAAAATACAAACCATGCACTCTCTTGCATATTACAAATGGATTCTCAAGCCTTTATTTATATCTTTCCAAATGATCTTTGGCATTCACCCTTTATGAACCTTCAATCCACATGGAAAATGGTGCCAAACTTGCATGACCCTTTGTATCCTTTCATTTGAAATGTCATATGGTGACCCTTCATAAGCAAAAGCATCCTTTCCTATTTTGTCTTTATCTTGGTGAATTTTCATATACCTCAATGTGTCCCTTCATGGAAAAATGTGCCATACCTCTTTTGTCTTCACATGGTGACTCTTGGAATTCTTCAAGGTGACTCTTCATGATAAAATTCATCCCATTCCTCTTTCATCTTTTACCCTGTGACTCTTTGGCTTCTCCATGGGCCCTCTTTGACTTATAAGTAACCAAAAATATATTTACCAATATTAAATAAATATTAACACACATTATCCAAGATATGAATCTTTAAAAAACTATTAAATTCAATGGTTCCTTTATCACCAATAATGTTAGACCATTGATATCAATGATAATATTTCCAACAAAAATGAAGAATGACTTTAGTTGTGAAGTTAGTAAGTACTCTAGCCTTTTCTTGGAAAACCTCCAAGTTCCTTTGCTTCCATAAAATCTATAAAAGTTTAGTAGATAAAAATCCAAATTTTATGAAAAAAGGGTTTACTTTAATCTTAGGACAAGCATAAATAAACACAAGTTCATCCATCCAACCTCAAAACTAAAAACTAAATTCCAATGTTTAAGACAATAATGACATAACGTAAAGGCATAAGGGAAGGAGAAGAAAACATGCTCAACTATTTCAATTACACTATAAAAAAATAGAAAGGATTAACAAGGCCAAAATTATTCTAAACAACACCAATAGCCAATTTCATATACATTAGTAACCAAAAAAGTAGATTTCTTAGGTTCAAGACAAGAGGCCCAAATCACATCAAATATGAAAGATCATATATGCATGGGATCAAGCACAAACTAGATATGATTGAGAGTGAGGGAAGGGAAATTATATAAGGAAAGTTTTTTGTAAATCATTTGAGAAGTATACTCAAGTAGAGGCAAGCCTTTTTTCTACTTCACATTGTCCCAGAACTCACTCTCTTCTTCCATGAACACAACATTATTTCTCCCCTTACAAGCTATTTGGATCAAGGTGAAAGTTATTCACTGAGAGTTAAGTATAAATAATCTAGTTTAGAGATATAACCAAGAGGACCATATTGCATGGGCATAAATATCCTTAAAGCTCCTCAACCCCTTAGTATATCAATCAAAGGCATATCATCCTCTAGTGAGGGCTAGTAGAGTCTTGTTGACAATCAAATTCCACCATATTGATCTATACCCTTGACATGATGTCCCAAACCATTTTAATACCTATTTATCAATAATGAAGGGCTTGGCAGCATCCCATGCTGACCATATTGAGGAAAATATGGGTGAACTAGCAAATTTAACTATAAAAGGCCCTATGAGAAGATTAGTTATATTAAAACCTTTCTAGTTTGGATTCCCTTTAGGAAAACCTCTATAAATATTGTTCCTAAATAGTACTTTTTAAGGCTCATTTCTAATGGAGGCTTTGATTATCCACTTAATTTCTAGAGTTATTCCCTACAGTTGAAGGTCCTTTAGCCCCAGTCCACCAATATTTTTAGGTTTCAAGCCAAATTACCAACCATGTGTCTTTTATTTACCCCTTTACCATCTAACCATAAGAAATATCTTATGATCCTATGGATTATGTTTATTTGAGCTTTGCTAAAGAGCTAGTAGGAGAAATAGTATATATTGTATGACAAGAGAACTTTCTAGCAAACTTGAATCCTTCCTAGTAAAGACAATAGATGACCATGCCATTTTAGAATTTTATTATTTATTTTATCAAAAATCCATTCCCACATACTTTTTAAAAAGGGTGTTAGGGTAAAAGGAATACCCAAGTATATAACCATCTCATCTGGTCCTTTCCATTTCCAACCAAAAGTTGTCAACCAAGCAAGAGGATGCTCATGCCAAGCTAGTATATGAGATCTATGCATGGCCACTTTTAATTTAAAGGCAAAGTAGTATATATCAATACTCTCTATAACCTAAGACAAGTTATTTTTATTCAAGGTGACAAATATTAATTTATCATCATCAAAAAGTACATCAATTAGGGAGTCATTGTTAGGAAGAGATATACCTTTGACTGGAAGACCAATGTCATAAAATCTAAGAATATAATGTAGTACTTATGCCACTAGAAAAAAGAGTGATAGGGTGAGAGGATAGCCTTATCTAATGGATCATTGAAGCTCAATAGATTATGTCAGATTCCCATTGACTTCAATTATGGTTGAAGCATCCTTAAAGATTACATTAACCATTCTGCAAAATCTATTCAGGAAACCAAAGGCACATAGCATTCTCTCAATCAAGGGCCATTCAATTCTATCATATGATTTTTCAAATTTAAGAAATATCATTCCTACATCTTGGTTTAAATATCTTACCTAGTACATAGCTTCCCAGCTAGTGATTAAATTTCCAAGATGTACCTCCCTTTAATAAAGCTAGTTTGAGTCTCTGATATGATAGAGGGAAAAAATAGAGATAATGTCCTCGTAATGATCTTTTATATAATTTTATAGGATACATTAAGGAGGGTAATTGGTCCCCAATTTGTTATGAAATCCAAATTATCATCCTTAGGAATAATCTTAATGACCCCTCTATTAATATCCAAGCCAAGTGTGTTAGCATCAATAGCCTCATTAAAGATCTCTAAGCAGTCCTTAGCAATCCATTTCTTATTAGATTTATAAAATTTTGTAGGGAAACCATCCACCCTAGGTTATTTATCTACTTTTAATGAGTTGATAATGTTTCTAACCTCATCGAGTGAGATAACAGCTTCTAAGAAAGAGGCCTAAGTCTGTGTCACCTTATTATGAATGCAAGCCTCACAAATGGCCCTATTTTATTGAATATGATCATTGGACCCATTAGAACAAAAAAGGTTTGCATAGAATTTAAAAAAATCTTCTTTAATGATGGAAACATCTTGTAAATTCTACCTACTAACTTTGATTCTTTTAATCTTGCTTCTTGTGTGTTTAGATTTCAAAAGTCTAAAGAATAATTTAAAACCTCTATCTTTGAGCTTTATCTAGGTTAGTATATATCAAATATGCACCCCTCTATTAATATACTACTAAGACTATCAAAATTAGTGCTTCAAGAGGTTAATATCTTTAAGGAGAGTTATATTGGTAGGGTCTAGCTGAATCAATCTTTTAGCTCAAATAAGTCTCTCTTAAGCATCTCTTGTAGCCTTTATGCTCTTTTTTTCTTTGATCTACCCATAGGTCCTTGTAAAAATTTTGGAAATTTCCATATTGGAATTTGAATGATCAATTTTGGATCTAGAGTTGCAAAAAATTTTACCAATATTCCAATAAGATAACAAGCCCTCCAAATAGACCCTTTCATCCAAATGTGACACATTGAATTTATATAACCCTTTAAACTCTATAATGTATTTATTCTCCTCACTAACCAATGAAAATGTCATTTCAATAGGGTGGTAATTAGTCATAGTATATTTCAACACTATCACCACATTACCATCTTTGATTGGATCCATAGTAAGTGCCTCCATATTCAAATAAAATTTGTTAAGTCTTGAGTACTACCTTCTATTTAGAGTCTAATTATTACACCAGGTGTACCAAATTCCTCTACTTAGGTTTTTACCCTTCATGAGAGGATCCCTAATTCTATGTATTATTTTAAACTTAGACCCAAAAAAAAACTTGTTTCCTTTCTATGCCAAGTGGTCACTCCCTAATATATCCTCTTTATCTTCCACCATGTTGATATATCTAAATTCCCAAGGAACATTTTAAAGATTTATGGCCAACCAATTCCACATGTCAGCTCATTCCGTATAGTCATTAGGGGCATAGATGTTGCATAGGCCAAAGGTCTAATTTTGGAATTCTATAATTACCCAAACAATTTTATTATAGGGAGAGACACCATGCTCAACAATGGAGTCTTTCAATCCAAGGTTCACCAAAATAAAGGTCTCCCCTTTCCGTCTTTGATGATTGGTGGAGAACTATGGATCATTGGGCCAAATAAACTTCAAGACTAATGATAGTTGGGTTTTTGTATCCTTTACTTCTTACAATAAGAGAAAATCTAAATTATCTCTTGATAGTTTGAACTATCTTACAACTAGTTTTTTTTCTAGGGATTTTAGTCCTCTCACATTCTAGCTTAAAAACCACATATATAAATAGGGAGAATTTAGAGGTCAATTAAATTGACCATGGGGCTTATCCCCACTATTATATAATTTGGTAAAGCAGTCCAAGACATTATTTTCCCTACCCTTTTTCTTAGTGGGGGGGTCATAAAATTATGAAGTGTCTCTTTGGCTAGCTCTTTTTCTCCTTGGTTGAAACCTACTCATCTAGTGGAGGATTCATGGTTATTTTAATATTTTTACCTACTCCTTTAGACATATAATTATCCACTCCTAAAATTTTCTTACTATTCAAAGGATCTCCATCTGATAGCTCCATCTCACAAGTAGGTATATCAAAATTCTCTTTCTCCAAGGAGATATCCACTAGCATGGCTTCACTATTTAGGCTTCTGATCTTGTACACAAACAATTCACTAAAAGAGATATTGTGTAGAATATGGGCCTTGATAAGGATAACCACATATTCCTTAGAGGGAGGGACCTCAATATGTTTATACTCCAAAAGAAATTCATTTAAGCCATAGGGAGGTAGTTTATTGAGTCTAACAAGGGAATGTCAACATCAAGATGTGGTGGGGCTTCCACTTGAAGTCAAGGGAGAGGCCCTCCATCCCACACTAACTTTGATTCTATTGTCCAGTCTTATCCACTACCTCATCAATGAAGGCACTATCTTTTAGAGGTATATTATTGAATAGAGGATTCTTAAATAGTTGCAAATTATCTAGAATGATCTCATCTTTTGGGGTTTCCTTCTCTTTTTGCCTATTAGGGATATTACCTTTAGTGGATAACATAGGAATTGTTTTTCTAATATGGCCATATTTTTAAAAAAATAAACAAACATTAAATCAACCCAAACCTCTAAGAACATAGATATGATATTTTCCCTTAATTTTAAAATTGAGTTATTCTAGGAAAAATTCCAAGTGATATAAGGAAATTAAAACCATAACATTCATATGGGCTAAATATCTTCTGACGTCCTCTATTTTTAATACTTCTCCAAGGGGTTTCAATGCCTAAGGAAGGAATTTCCATAGACGAATCGACACTCCTTCAATATCAACCCATTTGGAAGAAGATTTGAAAACAAGGTCATTGCAGTCCATTTCTAGATTTTAAAGAACAACTTTGAAAATCAACTAGCTAACATTCCATAACAGTTTACTGATTGCCCTATGTTACATATTATAGTTTTTAAACAAAATCTTGAAAACCCCTATCTATATAATCCAATAAAAACAAATATATAAGCCCAATCTTTTGCCCCAAATAAAATTTAGCCAATTATCCAAAAAATTCTTAGAGGGTAGTGCATTCTTGTTTAAGAAAACAAAAAAAATCCCTACATGTTTAATCCTAGTTTCTTCCTGCTACAAGTCATATTCCATGGAAACAATTAGAATAATTTTTAAGGTCTTAGAAGGCCAAAAGAGCTTATCAATTTTATCTTTCTTGTAATAATACTCACCATATTCTTCCCTGCATGCCACAAATTCTAATCCTTTTGAGTGGTGTGCCACTTCATCCTATCATAAAATTTTGTTGAACAGTATTTTTGGAGCTCCAATCGCATCACTTCTAACTCATTTGAGTCAGTGTAATTACTCTTAATACTACCACCCTTATCACCTTATGGATCATCACTTGACTCATTAAAATCACCATGGTTCCCCTTCTCCATACACTCAAACCCATCAAATATAAAGGTTTTCATATACAACTTCAATTAATACATACCCCTTTAAACTTACCAAAGGCCACAGGAAAGGTGATATGGGAAAGACATGTGTGGTGGTCATACACCATAATATAAATAGTAAAGACCCCAAAATGAATACACACAAAAACAAAATACAATGTAGAAACCAACAAAAATTAAAGTGTAAAATCAAATATTAAAGAAAAAAACCACCTTTATCACTAATAAATATAGAAGCAATAGGAACCAATGAGGCAAAGGTGACCAAGGCAATCCACAAGGAGAAAGATTGAAGAACCATTAATGAAGGATGACTCTTCATCTCCCCACTACAAAGTGATAAGCTTATCATGTCCCAAAAATCACATATAATGTCTCAAAACTTCATTATCATGTAGTGTTATTAGGGTGACATGGCATCTCAGTCATACTTACTGACATTCTAGTATATTTTATATATGTCATTGGCCATGTGCCTAAACAATTTTCAAATGAAATATATATTTTTTTGTTCATGTGAAAATATATAGTATTTTTCATACTATTGTTGTATAATAATTATCATCTTTTTTCTTTGATTAAGTCAAATACTTAACCATGTAAAAATAACATTAAAAATCCCAAAATGATATAATATTATTTGGTGCCCCAACATACTCATGCATCAAATATATGTGTAAGTAATAAATGTACTAAAATAATATAATTTTAGATATCATAGAAGGATATAAACTATGAAAATATGGCCTATAAAATAATATTTCCCCATCATTCACATGGCCCTTTGGTTATAGGAATGTCTTGCATTTATGAATCCGTGTATCATGTAACATATATTTTCTTCATCTCATTGTTAGATATTCTAATGTTAGTACTTGCACAAAATTATGACAAGAATGTTTAAAATAGCATTGGAAGCAAAAAATAGTGAATGAATAAAATAGTAACAATGTTTCCTCAAGAAAGTGAAACCACAAATTTGAGACATGAGTTTTGAACTAGGGAAACTTAATCAATGTGAAAAACTCCCAAGTGTATTAGTAAGGATTATGAACTAATATTCTCCAAATTTAATTTTAGTAGAACAAAATATAATAGACAAGACAAATGAAATTCAAGTATACAATAGAGGAGGATAGATCTCTTTAAATAAAGTGATGAAGGAAGGAGTTACAAAGAATCACATCATGACCTTACACCACTTGATTAGAGTATGCCTAGTGTCACTAATTCCCATGGGGTGAGGGGGAAGTGTGTGACAAGTGTTTTAGGAGTTACATGTGACATTTAACGCTCATAGTCCATTTAAAAGGTATAAAAGAGGTATGACACTTCATAAAATATAGAATTATGTGAATTAAAAATTCACATAAATAAAAAAATCTATACACACTTAAAAATTAGGATAAATAGATTAACCCAAATAAATGGTAATTGTAACACTCCCCCTTAAATTTTATTTTTTATTAAAAAATAGATTACTTAACACTCCCCCATGATGATAAATTATTTTATTCAATTTTTTTTTACAAAATATATTTTTTTATTTATTTACATAATGGCTTAGTGAAAATAGCATCCACTTGTTCAAGTAGGACATAAATAAAGAAGAATCTAATTATCTTTAGTAACTTTACATTGAATTTTATGTTCAATATTAATGTGCTTCCACCTTACATGGAAAACTAGATTCATTTTTAAGGTAAAATCACATTTATTATCACAAAAAAATATAGTATAAGTATGAGGGTGGACCTAATCTAAAATAATACTTCTAATCCAATTGGATTCCTTGGAAACATGGTCATAATTTTTATACTCAATTTCAGTACAATATAATTATTAGTTATTTTGTATTACTATTACATGATCTTGTATAAGATAACTTAATGAGAAACAAAAACTACATCTAGATATATGATCATTTTAATCACCTATCTAATAAAAATTTTAGTAACCTACCAAATATATTGTTTTATTTGAGGGATAATTGATGCAAAGAGTTACAGTACCTTTTATCCTATTGAAAATTAGTAGTTTTAGGTTTTGACATAAAATGAGAAACCAATCCAAAATAATAGGTAATGGCATCACTTGTATGAGTATTATAATTCAAACTTCCAACTAATTAAGTATATAAAGTAAGTTCAACAGTTTCAATTTTCGTGTCATTAATAAATTCCACACCAAGATCATAAAGGGTAGCAATAGGGTTAAAATCAAACATAGCTAGAAAATCATATACATATTTATATTGATAAATGAAAATACTATCTTTACCTTGATAAACTTAAATTCCTAAAAAAATTAAAATATCTAAATTTATCTTTTCAAATGTATCATTTCAAGCATTTTTAGTGCAATAATCTAATGAACTATTACTTTTAATAATGATCAAATCATAAACATATGAAATTATGATAACTATGAAATTAAGAATGTTTTTAAAAAATATATTAGGATCATCTAAACTATGAGTAAATTCTTGAGATATAAAAAAGGTATATATTTTGATTAACATTCTCTAGCTAAGTTTTTCAATCCATAAATATATTTATTAATTTTAAAACAATGTGATCATTCAATTTTTTAATAAAACTAGGAGGTTGAGGCATATAAATTTATTCATTCAATTCACCATTCAAAAAAAGCTCTCTTAACATACATTTAATAGACATGCCAATTCTTGTGTAGATACAGATAAAATAACTTTAATTATGGGCATCTTAGGTATGGTAGAAAAGGTTCCATTATAATCAATTCCTTCAACTACATAAAAGTCTATTAAAAAAAATCAAGATAATTGTTTTTATAATTAATTATTATAATTGAACTTAGGTTTGATAACCATTTAAGACTCACAAAATTATGACCTTTAGGGAGGGGCACTAACTCCCAAGTGTGAATATAGATTAAAGAGTTATGTACATCATGCAAGTCATCCTATTCATGGTGACCTAAGGATTTTTTAATTTTTTCAAGGTCATAAATTTTCATATGTTTAGACATTAAAAAATATTTTCAAAATTCTTGGCTAGTTCTATTAGTATCAATAAGATATATATCAACAACAAATCATTCTATAGTTGTCTTTTAAAACATAGGAAAATGATTAGGTGGAGAAAGAATAAAAGATAGAGTATGAACACTAGGAAGAGAAATATAACTATGCACAACATAAATTTGATCATCACTTGAATCAAAATCAAAATATTCAAAAACAATATCGAGAAAATCCGAAGTAATAGAACAATCAAGCACACCACCTTTAATTATTTTAACATATCTTAATATTTATTTTGTTACTGAGGATTAAAAACTCTAAAATCCATATATTTTTCATCATTTACAATAAATATATAAGATTTGTATTTTTAATATAAGTTTTTATGTTTGTCTTTAGGAATATGAACACATGAATCACAAAAAAAATTGCAAAAATTATGTAAATTAGTGTTTTGGACAATCCAAGATTATTCATGAGTAATGTTTAAGAAAACAATTGTGAGAGTAATATTAATGAGATAAAAATAAATTCATAACTTTAATCCAAAATTTAAAATACTTATTTCTATCATGTAACATCCACCTAACCATTTCAGTGGTAAATCTATGTTTATAGTTGATGACATCATTTTTATTGGGAGTATAAGAAACAATCTTTTCATGTTTAATACCATGTTGCTTAAAATATTAAATTAATTAATTATTAAGATATTTATCACCATTATCAGTTCATAATATATGGAAAGAACAATGAGATTGGTTTTTAACAATGGCATGAAACTCAATGAAAGTATCCAAAACTTGATCCTTAGATTTGAATAAATGAATCCAAATTCACATAGTGAAATCATGAAAAAAATCATATTTTTCGCCATTAGGATATGTATTTTTATTTACACCTAAAATATCAGTATGACACAAATGTATTTTCTTAGTTACACACCAAGATTTATTTTTAGGATAATATTCTATGTATTTTACCACACATACATCCACTACAAATAGAAAAATGAGGAGGAATTCTATGTAAACCATGCACCATATTGAGTTTATGCGTAAATGTTATTATATTATAATTGGTATGTCTTAATATATTATTCTATAAAACATCATCAATAAAATCAATGAAATAATGGGTAAAATAGGAAGAAGATAATTTAATAAACTTAAAGAAGTTATGGTTATCTATAATGGCAATATCTACAACTTTAAAATCATAGGATTCAACATAAAAATTATTTTTAAATAATTCTAATTTAAAATCTTATTTGCATTATTTCAAAATGGAAAGAATTTTATTTTTAAATCAAGAATAATAAAAAAATTCATGTAATTAATGAAAACACAAACTAAATAAAATATTAATGGACATAAACTCAGAAATTGCATGAAATTAATTTTCTATGTGGATACTCATTGAATGAATAAAAACTTGTATAATTGTATTTAAATACATATCAACTTGAAATTTAATATTACATGCAAAATAAAAAAAAACTAAATAAATCAAAATATACCTAAGTCTAACTTACCCATGCAATTTTTTACAATTTCTATTCATAGTAACTTTCATCTTTAGCATTTTTTCAATTCTTATTTTTTAAGGGTTGCATGCAAGATCAAATGAGACTAAAAACATGAAATATTCTATACATAATATATATACACTAAAAATGAATAAAAATTCAAAATCATATTTGATTACAATGATATTTAATTCCTAATATTTTAAAATTCCTAAAAACATTGTAAACTGTAACTTTAAACACTTATATGATAACATATGGCCCTATAAATATGTTAAAAAAAAGAATAACTTTTTAATGGTGGTTATTATAATATTATCCTCTTTGATACCATATTTTTTTCACAAACCATATCATAGATAAAATACTAATCAAAATTTATGGCCTCTAAAAGCTTGGTCTCCACTTCAGTAATTCACCATTATAGATTTGAACATTGGCTTCAACATTTGAAGAAGCATTATATTTGAGAATTAAATGATATTTAAAATGTTTTTATTTAATTAATTAAATCAACATTATTTCATATGCTAAGTATAACCAGAATCAATAATCCATTCAATATATTATGCATGGGAATCATAATTAAGACTAAACCTTGTATTAAACTCTTTTTATTTTTGAGTCTTACTAATAGCACTAACACTAGTTTATAATTTAAGATTTCCATTTTTAATGTCCCTTTTCTTTAGAAAGTAATGATCTTCATCATGATTGATTTAATCATAATAGTTGCATTCTAACATTTTCTTAAACTTTTAGTTATACTTTTATTCTTTATTATCATTTGTGTTGTTCTGATTAAAGTCAAACCCACCTTGAGCTAGTATGAAATCTATCCAAGGACATAATAGGAGGCCCAAGTCTCCAAGAAAAAATAATGCAATAACTAATAAGTGTGAAAGACACAACAAAAACATATAATGAATATAATTAACAAAACAAAACAAAATACTAGATAACTTGATGAGAAACAATGAAATAAGCCCAATCGAAGCTAACAAACCAAAATAACAATAAGGACCTAGGAGGGGCCACACCAAAAAATCTATGAGGAAATCTTCATGGCTTTACTATGGGTCCTTGAACTTGTTCCCTCTTTACTAACAATATTTAAGCCCCAAATAAAGGAAGGATTAGTACCTTTAGGGATCACCCAAGGAGAAGCAACGGACCCAATCTATCATGTAGAGGCTCTAAGACCTTAAGGGCCCCTAAGATCACCTCAAAAATTGCTATAAGAACGTAAACAATAGAATTAGGGCTAGCTTTGGCTATCGAACCCATCTTAATAAAAAGAATGCAAATGATATCCTTGAAGTATTTCTTCAAGTCCCTAAGTTCAATAGATGTAGACTTAAGATTAAGTTCCACAGATCACAACTTAGCCTTGGAGGAGCCAACCTCAAAAAGAATAATGTCCCCTAGACTAGAAACTTTCAAGGAACCTAGACCACATGATAGTTGAACTCCCATGTGATTAAATAAATATTACTAAAAAGGGGAAATCTAAAGAAGAGAATGATAATATCAGTCCTAAAAAAGAATATTATGGCTGTACACACTATCTAAATCACACATAATAAACGGTGTTAATAAAAATGTTGATAGTTATGGTCTAACCACCAAAAAATTCAAACAAAGAGAAAATTGTAGAAACACCCCCTAAAAAGGGGGTCATTGGGGTCCCAACAAAAAAGATTATAGTGAATATCTATAGTGGAAAAGGTTGGAATAGTCTTTCTAGGAGACCAAATGGATATAAGGATAATTTATAAGGCTATTATCAATAGAAGGATAAGCCAGAACCACTTGAAAATTTGACAAGAAAACAACCTAACAGGAGCAGAGATGACCAAAGAAAAAAATAATGGTCATAGAATCATCGGATAATTGAGAATTTTTCTCTTTGTGAGGGTGCTTTATGTCCTATTAGTAATCTCGTCTTCCATAACCTACACTTTCTTACTGAGAGTTAGTGATCTCCCTCTTATTTTCCTTTCATTATCCAACTTTACCACTCCTTTATTAGGTCTTAGTTTATTTTGATGGAAGGAATACCTAAAAACTAAGGATTGAATCAACCATTCATCCACTTGTCATGAGTCTTTGCTAGTGATTTTAAAATTTTGGTATCTCTAAGTTGGATGCAACTAATGAGAAAGCTTAACCTCTAGAAGATCTTGAGAAAAATAAAATAATCTTCTTCCTCCTAAGAGGGTTGGTTAAAACCTGAATGGACTAGATCCTTTATTTTGGGAAACAAGATTTATTTTAGGAGCCCTAGGGGATATTTAAGAATCTTATCAGAGATTGAAGTAAATATAGAGTTTGATTTGGCCAATTTAATAATACTTTTTACAGATGAAACTTAACCTAGTACCAACAAACCTAATCCACTGACACACTCCCCATGAAGCACCCCTGATTGATCCTTATATACTTTGAAAAAAAAGGGAATGATCCTTCCTAGAGGTCTGAAATTCCACATTGGTCTCCTCCAAATGGGAACCCTTATAGTCTTCAACATCTCCAAATCTAAGGAAATCAACCAATTTTTTCAAAAGATCTTCTCCTTTTGTGGAAGGCTTAAAATCCAAGCATGACTTCATCAGGTGGTTGAAACAAAAGTAACACTTATAAAGGATTAAATTACCATTAGTAGAATATCTCTCTACAAACCTTCTTTAGACCTTGAGATAATAGATCTCAATATAATATTACAAAGATAATCCAAGACCTTAACACTAGATATAGAGATTTTTTTTCTTTTACCGAATAGCTAGGTATATGGCCAGAGGGTGACCAAAAGCCCTCATGATACCCAAAATTATCTTCTTGTACCAAAACTACAATGGGATCTCTAGGAGAGAGATGCATAAAGAGAAATATTGACACATGTATAAATAATTATAAAGCTTTGGTCTCCATTTTCCAAGAGAGACATAAACCTTTCCCATATACCTAAGACCCTTCTGGAGAGTTTTGAGAAAATTCCCTTTGTTAGAGAAGGATACAAGGAATAAGTTATTAGTCATAGATGTAATTTCCATTCTATCTTTAGGCCTTAAATTTTTTACCACCTAAATGTTTAATGCTGAGATAAATCCTATTGCATCTAGCTAATAGTGAGAGATCTAGAGATAAGCTTTCATTTTCTAAACGTTTGAATTTGGCACTAAGATGAAAACACCATCCTCTAAATTTGTAAGAAATATATCAATTCTAATGAAAATTGTTAATTTATATGAATTAATTGTCATTTATGTTGTTAACAATACTTTTGAGAGGATCCTCCTACAATAATTCAATAAAAATGCATGAAATAATATAATTAGAAAATGAACAAACGCACTGAATAGATTATATTAAACATAGACCACTTATAGGGGACAACCACCTTTGAGAAAACTCAATATAAATAATTTGTGGATGCCTTAATTAGCCTCAACACTTACTTATGTATGAATTATAATCTAAACAACCACTACTTCTCATGAATGTGGGATAAAATATAATACTCATGGGATGACTTCCAAAGCATATGTGTTCATAGAAACTATTAAACTATCAAAGTAAAAATAAGAGATATCACAGGTTCATAACATCCCTTCCCTCTTAGAGAAATATTTTTCCTCAAAGTTTTAGATGTGAGAATTAGTGTTGAATTTGAAATAGTAGTTCCCATGTTGCATCTTCTAGTTACATTATGTGCCACTAAATTAAAACATAGATGATGAAGTGGGAGCAAAGTTTACATGTGTGCTTGTCTAGGATTGCCTTTAGCTGAAGAAGAATGGATCCTTCATTATAAAGTTCTATTAAAATAGTCTGTACTCTGATGTTTATGCCAAAAAATTTATTCAAATGAGACATGAAATATTGGGTGAACTTAGGAAGAAGGTGAGAGCTCCAACTTATAAGAAATGGACCCAATCTTTTGAAGAACCTTATAGGGCCCATATAACTTGGGAGCTAGCTTATGACATACTTTAATTTTTAGGGGGGACTACTTGTATGGCTACAATAAAATAAAAACCATATCACCTACTTTAAAATTTCACTCAAAATGGTGTTGATTCACCTATTGTTTCATTCAATTTTGTGCTATATGAAGATTATCTTGTAGGGTATTGACGATTTGATCTCAAGTTTAGAGAATCATGTCAACCACTTAAACTAATAAACTATGGAGGGTGTATGGAAGGATCAATGGTGGTGTTTGACCATAGACTACTTCATATGGAGTCATTTTTGTTGAAGTGTGGTAGGAGGTATTATACCATAATTTAGTAAAAGGGAGCCACTTTGACCATTGATGTTTTTGTTCTGAGGTGAAGAAAATAAGGATAAATTCTAAGCATTTTTTGATAATTTTAGTCTGGCCATCTATTTGTGGATGATACCCAAAACTCATCTTCATTTGGGTGTCGATGCATTGAAATAGTTTTATTTAAAAATGGCTGGTGAAGGTTAGATCATGATCTAAGATAATGGATGAAAGAATGCCATGAAGATGGAAAATCTAGTCTAGGAAAATTTGTGTGACTATGGAGGTGGTATATGGATGGTTGAGAGCACAAAAATGACTATATTTGGAGAGGTGATCAACCACAACCAAAATCACCATTTTCCCTCTAGATTATGGGAGCCCCTCAATGAAATCCATAGAAATATATATGTAAATCATTGTAGGGATGGGCAAGGGTTCGAGCAATCTAGAGATGAGTGTTGTTTCACCTTTGTTGTCTTGGTGGGTATCACATTCAGCCACCATTTGTTCAATTGCATTTTTCATTCCCTTCCAAAAGAATTTATGTTGTGCTCACTCATAGGTTTTGAGAAACCCAAAGTGACCTATAGATGGAGAAGCATGGAGTTCATAGAATATAGCCTACTAAAGACTTATACTTTAAGGAAGTACCATATGACCCTTGTATCATAAAGAAGCACCATCTCATGAATAATGTTGTACATTCAAGGGGTCAGTGTCCAACTATTGAATGATTGGAGATAATGAGAATTCACTAATATACCCTTATTTTATAATGTCCAACTAATTTGGAATAGGCAATGAAAAAGGAAAAAGAGAAGCTTGGTCTAAAAATGTGTGAGATAGAGCATCAACCATAATATTATCCTTACCCTTCTTGTAAGTGATCTCATAGTCATAACCCATGAGTTTAATGACCCATTTCTATTGTGATGGGGTAGAGACCCATTATTCTAGAACATATTTTAGACTCTTGTGGTCAGTTTTGATGCAAAAATGATTTCTCAAGAGGTATGGCCACCACTTCTATACTGCGTGCAAAATGGCGATCATTTCCTTTTCATAAGTAAAGAGCATTAAATTCTTTCTAGAAATGGATTTACTGGTGATTTTAATGGGGCATCCTTATTTGAGGAGTACATCTTTTTCAAAATATATTTTTTCTTAGCCATACATCACCACCTTGTTTATTATGTACGTGTTCTTTCCTTAGAGCAATCATTGTTCTTCTCATCATGAGATTTTCTCCAATATCTATTGTTGTAACTTCACTATTTTATTCTTCTATTTTATCTTTAACTAATTTCACTCTTGGGTGATCCTCTTTCCTCCTTTTTTGATTGTATTAGTGTGTACACTCAAACACTCTATGGACTTTCTATTTATATCTATAATAAACATAAGATATATGTTTATTTGGAAACCATCCTCTACCACCACTATAGATTCATCCTCTTTGAAATCATCTTCCTCTTTATTGGTATTTAAATACTTTTATATAATCTTCTCGCCTTTCTACACCACATGATGATTCTCATTTAGTGGTATTAAACCCAAATCTATTTTTATTAAATCCACCTCATCCCCTTATTAGATGAGATCATTATTTTTCTTACCAATAAATGTTATTCCTAAATTATGTTTATTTAATTTTTCTTCTTCTTTAAAAACTAATTAATAAGCTTCCTCCATGCAAAGTAGCATATGCATGATTATTTCATCATGAATAGAAAACTTCAAACTATTTACATACCTTACACCCATGTGATTTGTTATTTTATCATGATCCACTCATATGGAAAGCTTGAAAAACTCATTTGTATACTCTTGTATACTATGATCTTTCTATCTCAAATTATAAAATCTTCTATATAGGGTTTGTGCATAATCCACAAGAATAAATTTCTCCCTCAACTTTTTCTTCATTTTTTCCATGAGTTGATCTTCTCTTTATCTTTTATATATCTTTATTTCTACTGGGGGTCCCACAAAATCATTGCATGACCCTTCAATTTTGTACATGTAAACTTTAATTTATTGTCTTCTCTCAAAGTTCTCCATTAGAAAACTTGTCCATGTTCTTCATCCAATATATCAACTCCTATGGTTTTAAAATTCTTGCATAAGTTATAATTTCAGCCTTGATTTCATTATTCCTTCTTTATAAAGATTTAATCATCCTCTCTTCTATTGATGGGATTTATTTGTATTGATCCTCTTGTACAATTTCTTATTCATGATTTGTGTCATCTTCTACATCATCTTCTTCTCTCCTTTATCTTTGATTCCTAATGATCATGGTTAATAGATTTACTTGCCTCTATATATGTTGCATAGTATGGTTCATCTAAGCGATTTCTCCTCACTCTGTTTCCATATTTTACACCTCCAAGATTCAAACATGATCTGATACTAAATAATGAACCTAAATACTATCTAAAATATAAAATTCCAATAGGAAAATATTATGAAACAATAACATCTACTTATTCTCATTGAAAAATTCAAATAATTAAAAAACATACATAAATAGGCCTCAACGTAGAATTGGAGTTGGCATGAAAAATTTGAAACTCTAAAATAGATAAAACTTGCGCTGTTATTTTTAGTAGCTGCTATTTTCAGTAAGTTTCATGTGCAAGTGCACACACCTCTAAAAATATCTAGATATAAACTAAACACTAAAACTAACCTATCAGATAGATATCAACTGAAGTTCAAGTTTGATTACAAAAATAGATAATTTTTAAATTTAGAAAAGTATCTAAATTATACTAGACTATAGTTTTAGACCCTCATATGGATAATTATGGCCTTCAAAAAATATCAAAAACATCCATAACTAGACAGGCCAGGTTATGGTTGAACCTAACTTTTCTATATGGTTGTTTTGGCATGAAGATGAGCTCAAACAAAGGTATGAATCAAAATTTATTTCCTCTAAAAGTTTGGCCTCTTATTCTTCATCACAAGTTTGTAAGTGGGGAAACTAAAAAAATGCAAAATAACTCCATGTGATTTGAGAAGGTTTATGAACCAATATTTTTTAAAATAAAATCTTAGTATAAATATATATATATATAATAAGAGGGAAATTAAAGTGTATAAAATATGACAGATCTCTTTAAATATAATAAGGAAGAAAGAGGTAGTTACAAAGAGTCACATCATAACCTTACAACCTTACACCACCTTATTCATGCATTTTTAGTATCACTAATCCCCATTAGGTGAGATGGAAGCACATGACAAATGTCGGAGGAGTTGCATGTGACATATTCATGCCATATTCCATTCAAAAATTATAAAATAGGTATAAAACCTAATAAAATCTAGAGTGATGTGAATCAAAAAATTCATAAATACAAAAATTATACACATAAAAAATCAAGATAAAATTAATAACCCAAATAAAGGAGAATCCTAATATAAATCACATTAGTTATGTGTTTGTAATTGTACTATTTCTGGGATATATTTTTATATGATCGAGTGAGTTATACATTAGTATAATAGGGTTGTGTGAGAGATTTAATGTATTATGTGTGAAATTGGAGAGAATGTTTTACTCCTTCCATTTAAGAGATCTTCCCTATATGTATTTAATTATTTTTTCATATGATTAATGATTTTATTTTATTATTTGTTACCTAATATTTAATTTGGCATTAGATAAATATGGGATCCTGAGCATTATATGGGAAGATACATTAAAATTCATGCTTTCCTATCTATGGAGTTTGCTTTGACATGCATTTTACTTTTAGTTCTTATTTTTAGTGGTTTTAACTACTGAATTTTCATCTGGGCAATGTTCCATATTTATAAATTCTAATCAACTAAAATTTTATCTATATCTCCTAATTATCTATAAAACTTTGGCATCAATGCTTATATTCAAACATCATAGTCTCAATTGCAATTTTTGTTATGGGTAAATTTATTATAATATCACATTTACTACAAATTCTACTTTGAATTGTGGTTATGATTTGGTATTTACATTACTTGAATGGTGTAGTCAAATTGTAAACATTGGTACATCTAAATAATTTTTGAACATCCCCATATATGTAGTGCCATAATCATTTTTAATAATTTAGTCACCTTTAAACTATATTATGCATTTCATCAAAGTTGTCACATCATCTATATATATCATATTTGGAATGTTCGACACTTATACCAATGGTTAAGCATTTCTCGATGATTATAAACCTATGCATTTTGTGATATAAGTCTGGAGTGAGTAGTTCCATAAATTTTACTTAGTACTAATGTATTATGGTTATATCAAAACATAATACATTAGATTGGGGTTATTTTCCATTATCTCATGCATTATAATTTAATGCAATCATATATAATATATGTGATAATAAATAATTCATATATGGTTATCTAACACTATATTATCCATTTATGGGCTATTCTACACATATTTTTCATCCCACTTCAAGTTTTTGTTCATGTTGATCAAGTCAGTCACTTGTCCATGCATTTATTTTAATGCATTCATGCATAAAACAACTAAAAAAATACTAATAGCTTGAATGTTGGTTTATTTATTTAGGTTGTTTTTATTTTTTAGTTATTTATCATGCCATAAGTTCAATCATTTTTTTATGTAATGGGAAATGCAAAAAATCTATAAATCAATCCTAGATCAAAGAAAATAGATCCTACTTATAGAATCTTATTATGGATATATTATATATTTGGGTTCATGACCAAAATGGATCTACTAAACCTAACCAAGGGATCTCATACCATAATTATATCACTAGGGAGAGTTACAAAGCCTCTGATTAAGATAGCTATATAATAACCCTAACTAGGACCTATGTTTTCATATTCACTAAACTAATAACATGTAAAATAAAATATAATCTAGTGCTCACCAAAGCTTTCAGTACAAAAAAAGATAAGTAAACATAAAATTAAACATTCATAAGAGAATACTAATTAAGTTATATATAAGTAAGACCCTAATGCATGGAGAGAACAATATATTCAAAATCCATTACTGATGCTACTTCTATCTATTAAAGAGAGGAGAAAATTTAGAGATACTTATGTTGAAGATGATCCCATCAAGACACAATCTCTCCCTTAGCTAAAGGTTCTTCACAAGAGCTGGTTGTAGTTTGTAAGGATCACTAAGAAAGGCCAAAGTATCCAAGACTTCTCCAAAAGACAAGATTTTTCTCCAAATATAAACCCTACGCCAAGACTCCTCAATTAAAATGGCCGAAGAGCATATTTTAAAAAATCTCAAATGAATAATTAACTCATATTGTCTTTCTAAGAATGGAGAAATATGTGTTTATATAGGTAAATCTAACCCTAATCCTTTCCAAAAGTTTAGGCTGATAAGGTTAACCTATTATCATTATTGATAAAAATAATTATGTTATATAATAGGTTATCAATGGGCCGACTTAGACCTTAATAAGTTTTATCGATTAGAGTACAAGGTTGATGGGGTTGATAGTGTGACATAAACTATCAAAAAGGATTTTAGGTTAGGGAAGGGATAATAAAAGTGAGAAATGACTATAGGAGGGTGAAAAATAGGATACAAAGCTAATGGGAATATTTTATGAAGTAGTTTTAATTGATAATAAGTGGCAATAAGGGAAAACAATCCTACAAAGCACCAATGGTCTACACATGCCTTTCTTTGTACACCTTGAAGGCATGCAGTCAGAGAGATTGAGACTTGGTAGGTTCTTACAAGATAGAAAGCATCAATGATTTATAAAGTTTGAAAATATTATGTGTAAACATATATCCCACTCGAATCTCATCACGTGTCACATAAGTACAATAGGGTATGGTGCTTTGAGAATGAACATAGCAACACACAATGATGAGGATAACAAAAAAATTTAGTATTTTTAAATCAAAAATAACTGAAATTAAATGATTGAAAGGGAAATAACTAAAAAAATAAATGTATGCATACCTTGACTTACCTTTGTCACTAGAGGGTTGTCTGTTGTGTTTGTAGTTTTGATCATGGAAGGCATAAAGACTGCTTTCAACAAACCTAAGGAGAAAAAACAAACAAATTTATGAAATCCAAGATAATTAATGCTATGTGGATGGGATGTACTTGTAATTTTGGCAATATGAGGTGAAAAGTGTGATGTTAGACTAACTTACTAAGTCAAAATTTTAGAGTAAATTAGGTAACCAAAAAAACCAAGGCTAATAAAGAACAAAAAAACTCAAACAAGTAAACCTAAAATACGAAAGGAAAACACACCAAATCAAATCATCAATACATCTCAAAAGGATGGTAATCAAACATCAATGTGAAATACATAACAATACTTAAATAAATATTGGAAAGGAAAAATGGTAAAATAACATTGATTAATAAGAAGTAACAATCTTTACTCAATCATCAATGGAATAAGGGGATAAAATGGAAAACAACATTGGTGAGTAAGAAGTAAAAATATTACCTCACTCAATAATGGAAAATTACATGAAGGTATAAATAGACTTAGGTGTCTATAAAAAGGGTACTACCACAATAACAAATGCTAAAAGAAAGCAAGGCACATCTAGAAATATAGAGCCTTGGTGTAATGAAAATAATCCATATTCACTCAAATAGATTGTTTGCTTCTAAATATAGATAAAACTAAAAAAAATTACTACTATCATGTTTGTTAAGATGTGAAAAAGAGGAATAGATAAGAAGAAAAATAGATTTAGAATCACATTGTGCTTATCAAGGGGGAAAGTGAAATGAAATGAGGTTGTAAAAGCAAGAAGACTGTCAACATTAAGGAATCTAAAGAACTTCTCTAGACACACAAGTCTTAGGTCAAAAAAATGAAGTATGTAGATCATCCCATGAAGGCTATATGTATGAAAATAAAAAAATAGACCTACCTTACCACAATGTGTTCCCCATTCCCTAGGACCCTTTATAGATATGTTAGTATATTGTGAATATTGGATACTTATATGATAAAGTAGGTAGCACCATAAAGTTTGTTGATTTCTCCTATTCCAATCTACTAGCCTACCACACACTGATGGACCTCAACTATATTGTGAGGCCAATTGTGGAGTTTGAGATTCAATTATAGATAGTATATGTGGTTTTAATCATATGTGAATTTGATTTTTAAATGTTGTATGTTGCCTTTTGTATATCATTTCCTTTTATTTCAAATGATTTGTATTTTAAATTTATTAATGAATTTTTCTATTCCTCCTCCATATGGATTTGGAAAACCAAACATGGGTACTAAATATGACTTTCATTTGAATACTTTGGACTTGGTTTCAAGAAAGAGAACTTAGATAACATGTGGTCTAACAGTCTCATAAATTTAGGTGAATGAAAAGTGATATCTTGACTTTGACCTTATTTTATCCCATGTGGAGTGAAAGGAAAAGAAATCAAGAGGAATGAAACATTAAATAATTTGAATTACTTTGAATTAAAAATAATGTGACAAAGGGAGAAAAAGGGATTCAATGATATTAGAGTGTGATTCCTTATGATAAGTATGAGGGGAAATGGAGGAAAATATGATAATGGAGGTTGTTATGAAAATTTCATCTATCAAAAGAAGTAAAAGCTAAAGCTAAGAAAAAAGATAGAAAGCTTATAACCATTTCAAAACACATTATATACAAGGAATGAAAAGATGGTTATTTTATGAGTAATTCTAGGTCTTATGCATGGTATCACACTGTAAATTATAAAATAGAAACCCGTGAGGGTGTAAAAAACATGTGAAAAATCAATGAGATAAAAATGGTATTTGTGAGGAAGGCTAGGACCTATCCATGGTATTATTCTTTAACTCACAAAAGTGAAACCCAAGTGATGCCAAAAGTGTTGGAAAGAAAGTAAAGAAAGAGTAAAAAAGTGGAATATCATGAGGAATATTGGGTCATATGTGTGGTTTTACAATGCAACTCATGATAAAAATGAAAACTAAAAGACCAAAAGGAAGGACTAAGGTTTGTGAAAAGAGAGAATTGTTGTAGAGGGTAAGACACATGTAAGTATCATGCAAAAAGTGTTAGATAGATACCATATATAAAGTATGAAAATAAGGGAAGGATTTAAGAAAAATACATTTTTAAGAATTGCACATTGGTGGTCTCTTTGAAAATATGGCTTTCATTGTTTTGAAGGTGATAAATACTTGAACCAAGAATATGTTTGACTAAATAAGTTCCCCACAATTTTTGAGAATATTTACTTTCTTTGTCATCAGTGTAGTATAATTTAAAAGATAAGATCACCAAAATTAGAACCATTAGTTTTGACTCAGTTTTTATTTTGTTTGGTAATATGAGCCTTGTATTGGTGATTATGTTCCAAAGCATAAAGATGGTGTTCACCAAGGAGATCAAGAGCATGAATTTGAGCTTTATGTAATTATTCATTGTATATGATACCATGAAGATATATATAGATAGAGGGAATCTCAACTTCTAATGGGAGGACTAATTTAGAACCATAGACTAGAGAAAATGGTGTTGCCTTAGTGGTAGTGTGTATGTTAGTGCAATAGGCCCAAAGATCATGATAGAGATGAAGATGCCAATCCATGTGAGAGTCATGAATTGTCTTTTGGATAATTTTATTAAGAATTTTATTTATGGCCTTGGCTTGGCCATTACATTGTAGGTGGTAGGGTTTGGAGAATTTGTGATTGATTTTAAATTTAACACATAGATGTTTGACATCTATATTTTTGAATTTACCACCATTGTCGAAAATGATAGTATGAAGGACACCAAATCAGAAAATGATTTTATTAAGGATGTATTTGGAGATGGTGGTACCATTGACATTAATGAGGAGAATAACCTAAACCCATTTGGTAAAATATTCTATAGTTTTGATTATAAAGGCATGCCCATCTTGAGATCGAGGTGACTTACCTATGAGATCTATTCCCCACATGGAGAATGGCTACGGATATTCTATAGTTTGAAGCTTTACTATAAGTACATGAATTAGATCATCATGAAGCTATTAAGGAGTAAAGTTTTTAGAAAATTTGATGTCATCCTTTTCAAGAGTGGGCTAAAATCATCCCATATGTAAGAATATGTGGCCTATTTTGTCCATGTGCCTGTTTGAGAAGAAGAGGAACCTCTTATTTCATGACACAATACATCAAGGTACCTTCATCATTGAGATAATATAAGATGTTATATATAAATATATACTTAGAATCTTGTTTGTGAATGCGATTATTTTTGCCTGAATCAAGGTTTAGAGGATAAGTTTGGTGTTTGAGAAATTGAATAATATCTTTATATCATGGGCTTTGTTGAGTGGTGATGGCCTCAATATGGTAGATGAGTGGATCATGTTTTTGAAGAGAATATGGGTATTTTATTATTTGGATAAGAAAAGTGGGATTGGTAAGAACTTAAATAGGATGAAAAAGACATGTTTATAAAGTAAAAGAATTATAAATAGAATCTTTGATCTTGAGGGATAGGCTCGATGGTAAAAAAAGCAAAATATTTGGCAAGGTAGTTATAATTTGATGATAATAAATGATATTCTCACTTTTTCATTGATAATCACCATTGACTTGGCATCACATGAGTTGGGAGTCACTTAAAGCATTCAGATATGTGATATATAGATCAAGGGATGCTTTCATGCCTAGGATTAAAGATTTATATTCTACCATGTTGTTAGTGACATTAAATGTGAGGCAAAATTCTAATGAGATTATTTTACCAAGAGGGATCTTAAGGATATAACCTTCCCCATCTGCATGAAGGAATTTATCACCATCAAAATGAATGGTCCAAATATCTTTGTGTAAATCAACATTAATTTTAGGATGTTCTTTGATAACTAATTATGATTTAGTAGTGTTAGGGAAGATAGAGGACTCTTCTATATTAATTTATTCAACATCATAAGTGAGGTTATGATATTAATCTTTAAAAGATATATCTTTCTTGATAACTATAGTATAGATAATAGTATCATTTAGAGGAATATCTTGAAGGTGGTTGCTAGCTAGGATGGGAGCTATGGCAAGTTGATCAACATTAATTTGTCGTTTAACAACTTTTTGTGTAATAATTTAAAGATCAAGATCCATGAGAAGGACCATCCACTTTCCAATTCTATCTCCAAAAATAAAGGATTGGATATAAAGTGATTAAGGGGATCAGAATGAATGATAACATAAGTGGTTTTACAATGGTGGTATTTTTTAGTGGTAAAATATATGGAGAGGAAATCACATTGGGATTTTGTATAACGTTTCTCATTATCGATGAGGCCTAATATAATATATTTTATAGCATATTCCCTTTTAGTATCAACTTGTTGGGAAAACATTGCCCCAATTGATATGGGTGTAGAAGAAGTATACAATATTAATGGTTGATCATTTGAAGGTGGATGAAGAGAAGGTGGGTGAAGCAATGATTCTTTCATATTATCAAATGCTTTGTGATAAGGATCCATCCATTCTAGGGCATTAGTTTTCATAAGAAGAGAATTGATAGAATAGATACATTAAGCCATTTTGGGAATGAACCATTTAATTACCCTAAATTTATTGAGGTAAGTGTGAATATCTAGAATGGATCAAGCCTATCCCTCAAGATCAAAATTTTATAATCGATTCTCTTTCTTTTTCATCATATCTTTTTCATCCTTATCAAGTTATTATTGATCCCACTTTTCTTATCAAAATAAGAAAATCCCCATCTTCTCTTTAACCATATGATTCACTTATCTACCACATTGAGGCTATCACCATTCAATAAATATTGTCGTATAAAGATATTATTTAATTTCTTATACAAATTTATCCTCTGAACTTCAATTACCATGAAAATACTCACATTCATAAATAATATTTTAAGTATGTCTTTCAATATGACATCCTATATTATCACAATGCTGAAGGTACCTTTCTCTATTATATCATCAAATAAGAGGTTCCTCCTCTTATCAAATAATCACATGGATTTGTAGTGGCCACTGTAATGTGCATGATGTATCCCACAATTTTTTATGTATGGAATAATTTTATCCCACTCTTAAAAAGTATTCCATCAAGTTTGATAAAATTTGTAGTCCTTATCAACTTCATGATGATCTAATTCATGTACCTATAGCCAAGCTTCAAACTGTAGAATATTCTTGGCCATTCTCTATATGGAAATTAGATCCCATAGGTAAATTACCTCAATCTCAAGATGTGTTACCCATCGTCAATGTCACTAGTACCACCATCTCTAAATTCATCTTTAATCAAATCGTTTATCACTTTTGTGTCATTCATACTATCATTTGAAGCAATTATGGTAACCTAAAAAATAAAGATGTCAAACAACTATATGCTAAATTAAAAATCAATCACCATAATTTTTTATTAGGTTAAAATTTATTCATTAGGATATCTTGATGTTTGTTTTGGTCAACATCTTTGTTAAGAATTTGAGGGGCAAAAGTTTGAACCTTATATTCAAGATAAGGAGTTAAAGTAGTCATGAAGCGATTAAATACATTATTATCAGTCATGTTATGGTTGACATTATGGTCCAAATATTTCCATCGTTAAATAAAATCATGAGCTAATTTAGTGGAAGATTGGTTAGCATTGATGAAATGGTTAAGGCAATTTTTGGGAAGGTCATTGTGTTGAAATTATTTAACTAAAGGATTTAACAAATCCTCTATTTGTGAAATAGAATGTTGGAGAATTTGGTGTACCATTCATATACATAACTAATGAAGGTTTTAATGATAATTTTATTTGTGGATAAAGTATTAGTTTGGATCCACTCTTTATAAAGATTGCTGAATTCCTTAAGAAAGGATGCAGGGTCTTTAGTTTGATCATACTTGGTAGTTGGAGAGATGTTGCCAATATTGATGTAAATGATGAAAGGAGCTAAAGGCTCATTTTGGATGTTTTTAATCATATTTTTATTCATTATAGGTTGGGTAATAACATTTTTGAAGGCATCTCTAAGAGGTGGAGGAGTAAAATTTTGATTTAGAGGTTGATTATCCATAATGATCAAATGACGTAATTTCATCATTTAGGAGGCGCTAGATGTTTGAGTTATGTTCATTTGTTGCATGACTTATATAATAAGTTTAGTCATATCAATTGGTGGGTTAGTGTTGGTAGGAGGACTCCTTGAATTGATATTAGGTGAAAGGTTATTAGGAGTGGATTACCAATGGGATTATCGGATAGACTTGTGTAAATCACTCTGACATTATGTTAAAATACTTGAAGATGAGAATTGTCTTGATAAGTATAAAAATGATCAGATCCACATATTTCATCTTGAGTCATGATTTGAACCATGTTATAATCCATAGGTGAAGGAGGGGAAGAAGTGCTCCAAGAGTGAGGGTTCTCTTGGGAGGTAAAGAAAGGGAGAAAAGAATACCCCATGTAGGTTCTAAGTGGATTTAGGTTGTCCAAGAAGTTTCTTCTACAGTATTTTATGATGCTTGATGAAAGGAAAAACATTTAATAATAAATAGAGATTAGAGATAGGAAACTAAGTCATCCAAATAGTTAACTAAGTTAGCTAGACAAAGAACCAACTCGATCAAATAGAAGATAAATGTCATAAATCAAGTATAATGTCAATTAGGTTGATAAATTACTATTGTACATATTTCTATAAGAGTATAGAGTTGACTTGGTCAACTATGTACTACTAGATAGAATGCATAATAGATATATAAGAGACACAGTCATGCTAGTTGATTGTATATTATTGGTAAGAAGAAAATATAGTCTATAAGAGACTATATCATCTAGAACAATAATTTTTCTAAATATGTTAAAAAAATTAATATAAGTTCAGAAATAATGAAATTGAAACACACAAACAATCAGATCAATGTGCATCATCCAATTGAGGCACACATCACAAAACCTTGCACTAACATTATCTAATGCAAGTTTTTACAATACAACAAGTAATGATCAAAGAGCAAGCAATCAACTAAAAATTAAATGGTAAATAAGTGTTCTTCCTAAGTTTTATTATATTATTATAAAGTATTTATTTAAGCATGATAAGAGAATTGGTTGAAATAGAGAACTAGAAAATCAATCTATGGATGGTTTTAGGATATTTGGGCTAAAAGGGATTTGTGTTGGTAATGGAATTGGGTTCGTATTGGGTCCTACCCCCTCACTTCACAATCCTAAAATGATAATGGTGTTGGGTGATTTGATAATATATACCATTAACCACATATTTATACTTTCTATAAAATCAAGTCAGCGTCCCCTGTAGTGATGAAATCCAAGTAGGTAGGCCTTGGGAAGATAAGTGTTTAAATGCATTTTTAATGTAATGTGATTTAGAAGTGTGTGAAAAAGAGTACAATAGTGTGCCCAAATAGTAATTTTAAAAACCACCTATTTAGACTATGTAAGTTACTCTAAGCATGTAAACAATTAAAAAAGGAAACTTGAATCAATTACTATAAAATAATTATCAATTCATTGATTTGATAATAGTATAGAGTCTATCTAGGTGACACTGTATGCAAACAATATAGAATAGAGTCAACTAGGTCATTAAGAATAGAGTCAAACAAATTGATTATCTCTTAGATAGACTAAAGAACTAAGTTGACCAAGTCCACCTAGTTAGTTATAGGGTTGTATTTTTAAATACTATCAACTTGTGCAAAATAAAACTAAGGAAAGAACTAGAATGACAAAAAAAAAAATAGAAGAACCTTGGTGGGTTTGAAGATGGTTAAAATTACAAATTTTATGTTGAAGTGCCTTAATTATTGCTTTCAAATTCTGCAAACCAAGTTGACTTATTCAACCTAGTTCTACAAAAACCTATGTGTTGAAGAAGAATAATATGACTAAGTTGACCTATTGGACTTAGTTATTGATGTGTATGCTGGCATAGAAAATAGGATGGTAAATTTGACCTATTTGACCTTGTATGATTATCTAGAACTGAAGATGAGTAATGTGTCAACTTATTTGATCTATTAACCTATATCTAATGAAGACCTACATAAATAGAACATATTTATTTTGATACAATTATGTGTTAAACATGCACACATAAAGTTAGAAATTTATTGACTTGTTTGATATAGTAATTTAAATATATAAAAAGATAATAACATGAAAAAAATGATATCATGAAATAAAACCTTTAGGATTTAGGTTCACATTGGCTTCACCAGAATATGTGCAATGGGAAATGTATCATATCTATAAATCAATCCTAGCTAATAGAAGATAAATCCTACTTACTCTTCCTATTATAGAAACATTATATTTTTTGTGTCATGACCAAGATGGTTCCGCTAGACCTAGCCAAGGGATCTTTTACAACAATAATATCAGTATGGGGCTCCAAAGCCTCCAATCAATAAAAACAATGGAATAACCCTAACTAGGTCCTATGTTTTCATATTCACTAAACTATTAACAAGTACATCAAAATCTAGTCTAGTGATCACCAAAGCTTGTGGCACAAAATGGGGTTAGTAAACATGCATAAGAGAATCATAATTAAGATCTATATATGTAAGACCCAAATGCATGGAGAGAGAAATATATTCAAAATATATTACTTATGTTACTTTTACCTTCTAGAGAGAAGAGCAAAGTTAGAAATACTTACCTTGAGGAGGAACCCATTGAGACTTAATAACTCTCTTGGATAAAGGTGTTTCACAAGAGGTTATTATGGTTTGTAAGGATCACTAAGAAAGGCCAAATCATCCCCGACTTCTTCACAAGATACTATTATTATCCAAGTAGAAACCCTAAGCTAAAACTCCTCAACTAGAATGGTAGAAGAGCAAATTGTAAAAAATCACAAATGAATAATTAACTCGTGTTATCTCTCTAAGAATGGAAAAATGGATGTGTTTATGTAGGGACATCTAACCCTAATCCTTTTTTAAAGTTTAGGCTAACAAGGTCGACCCATTCGACATAGTATCATTATTTATAGAAACAAATTCTATCACAAAGCAGGTCAGTCAAGGGTTGACTTAGACACTAATATGTTTTATCAATTAAAGTACAAGGTCAATGGGGATGACAGTGTAATGGAAATCATCAATAAGGGTTTTAGGTTAGGGAAGGGATAATGAAGGTGGGAAATGACTAGAGGAGGGTGAAAAATAGGAGTCAAAGCTTAGGGGAATGTTTTTAGGAGCTAGTTAGATTGGTAAAAAGTGTAAATAAGGGACAACAATCCTATGAATCAACAATGGTCTACCCACTATTTTATCAGTGTACCCCTTAAAGCATGTAATTAGAGAGATTGAGACTCAATGGGTTCCTTTAGGATAGAAAGAATCAGTAATTGATAAAGTTTGAAAATATTGTGTATACAATTTCAACTATCAAGTAATTATTTCTTTTAATAAAGTTGTAGTCTGTGTTAAAATTTATGATTTATAAAACATAGTTTATACTATTTAATATGATAAACTATTATCAATATTTATTAATAAAATACACAAATGTTTTATTATTATTTATGTTAATCAATTTAATTCTTCTAGTCATTATTGTTAATTATTATAAAATATTAGTATGATATTTTGAAAAAAAAGGTCAATTAATTAGTCATCTCTCAATTGGTGCGTGTCTATCGATTCATAGTCATTGTATGTCATCAACTTTATGTTATTGAAAAAAATCACTCCTTGTAAATGGACACTTTCTTTGTTGAACTAATGTCGTAAGTAGTTTCCCACTTTATAGTGTGGCAGGGGGAGGGGGATTTGTCCACTAAATGACATCCATCGAAAGGTCATTTGACATAGTAGACTAAAAACACTAGAGGTAGGAGGTGATCTCAAGTTCACCACTAATGAAGGATTAATATATTTTGATATTAAAACCACAACTCACACCAAATTGAATAATGTATGTGACATTTTATATTGGGTAAACGGAGGGTTGTCATATATGTTATTTTCAATGAGGTGGCCATGATCATCAATAGATGATACAAATGTGAAAATAGGAACCTAGTCATCAAATATTATATATCTTATTTCTATGTATGATTAAAATAAAGTGGAAGTCCATATCAGTTTTACTACAACAAAATGGTTTCTTGAGAAAATTATTAGTGAGGTATTTCTTATTAATTTTATTGGCTTGATTGGTCTTTTCCCAAGGATTAATTGAGTGATTTTAGTCTATGGTTGATGTATTCCAACCATTAGATGATATAGTTAATGTATTCCTATGGATTGGTTTATGGGTCCCATTATATGTTATATGCTTCTCCATATTATTCAATAAAGTCTTTTTCTCAACTATTGAGAGATAGTTCATTTTCCCATGTTCCTAATAAGGGGTAAATTTTGGATATTCTAATGCTAGTACTCATATTAGTTATGAGTGGGTAATTATATTAGTTATAGAATATATTTTATTATGAGTGGGTGATTTTTAATGAGTAACAACTAACCTTATAATATATTTTTTGAGATATTTTAGGGATTTTGTGTTAATTTTAAGATAATTGTTGATTCATTCCTTTTAGAATGTCATTATATGTGTGTAGTTCATTTTCATATAAGTTAATCAGTTTTTTCATGTGTTACTATGTACCAATTATTTCACTCACTAATTTATACCATGAAAGGAAAAGGGTATGATGAAACAATATGTAATATACCAAACATTTGATAAATAATATAAGTTTAAAATTTAAAATTAGCAAACATGGCATGCTTAGGTCTAGATTTTGTATTGTTTAAACTTATAAATTTTTTTGTATTTTTGAAATATTTTGAACAAATGCTTAAAATTTAGATAAGTCATCACCATCATTAAATAGGGATCTGAAACTTAATTTTTTCCATACCTTTACATATTTTTAAGGTTATGAAAATGTATTGCATTTTCCTCCAGTGTATATGATTGTTCATGTGTTGGGTTTGAAGTTATCCTTGAAGGTTTTGATTTTTTATTATCATTGTGACCATCATGTCAAGTCTTATTTGTATTTATTTCATGTAATAATGTAATGTGATGTTATTTTTAATCCATTATATCATGCATTAGTAATAACCACTTTTTTCACAATTTAAACCTCAATGATTTGGTAAGAGGCATCACCCATATGCATGTATGGACAACCTTTGGCCAATAATAAATTAGTAGATAAATATGTCCAATTAATTATTCACAATTTGTAACTATTCTATGTAGTGTAACAACTCTTATAATAATATAATACTACACCTGTTGGTGCATTCTTTACCATAAATATGAATATTTCACCGAAAGGTGCCCTCAATGTATGTTGTAATAGTCACTTTTCTTTATTTTGAATGTTATGATTTATTTGTTGTGTTGATGTATTGAGTTATGTTATAACTTAGTGATAAATTTTTATATGGTGATAATATTACCTTAAATATCCCTTCATTATTATACTTTAAATTTTATGTTTAAATGATATATATAGTTTGTTTTATGCCCATTAATTTTATATTAATCAAAATATAATTTGATTTCCTTATGCAATCGATGTCTCATAGATATATTTCTAGCAATTGATCATGGATATGATGTATGGTTTATCTTACATACTCATTATTCACATGGTTGTTGAATGTTGTGTTCCTATAAACTCCATATTTGTCATTAAATTATTCTATAAACCATTATTATATTATGAAATGTAAATTTCTTATTGTGCCTTGGTTATTTTTTATTTTATAAAGGTTTTCTTAATGGTGCATTGAAAAAAGAGAGACTAATGTTATGATGCATAAAATGGGGCCAAACTTCTAGGGGTAATAACTTTTTATCCGTTATTTCATTCCCACCAAAATGACCATCTCAAAATTTTAAATGCATCCATAACCCACCCTATCTACTTATGGATATTTTTCAGAGGCCATACCTGACCATATGAGGGTTGAAAAATACATTTTTATATTTTATTTAGTATTTTCCTATTTTTTAAAATTGTATATTTTTATAACTAGATGTGAAATTTAGTTGACATTAGTCTAATAGGTTAATTTTAGTGTTTACTTTATTTTTGAAGATTTTTAGATCTACGCGCGCTTGCATATGAATCTTACTAAAAAAAAGTCAAAAAATAGCAGGTCATGTTTTATTATTTTTTAGAGTTCTAAATTTTTGCATGTCAACTATAATTTTAATTTGAGGCTTATTTATGCATTATTTTTAATTATTTTAATCATTCCAATTTAATCAATACATGTTATTGTTTCATAATCTATGCCTATTGGTATGTTCTTGTCTTAATAATTTTTAGGTTCATTATGTTGTGGCATAACATTAAAAAAAAAAAAAAAACATTCTAATTATGTTATTGTCTTGAACTATTTTATTTTCATTGTCCCTTGAAAATTATGTGAGTAAAAACCTTTGAATCATCAATTCTCTCTATGTATGAATTATAAGGATACCATCCCATACCAATATGTTTAAACATATTTTGAGACGAGTACTCAGTGGATTAATAGGATTCAAATTTATACTGTGAAAATGATTTTTATATTCTCTTACATTTCATTATGATAATTATCACTATTTTAATAATTTATGACAATCCAAATTGGATTTTATGAATTGATTTACAAAATAATATCTAGAACAATTTATGTTTACTCTGCATTAGCTTGAGGTGATTTATTTTTATCTTCATTAATTTTCATTACTAGTTTATTTTCATTTATTTTACTTCATTTTCCAAACTGATACTTATGAATTTTATCTAGTGGAATTTGTTATTGTGGAGGTTTTACATAATAATTCATAAAATTTGAGTGTGAGCTACCTTCATTATTATGCTTAATTATTTAACAATTTTATAAGGTATTATTGTCTACAAGGTATTTATTGAATTATTAATTATCCATGATATTCACACACCTATGTAATGTAGATGGTATTAATTCAATAATATGTATCCAAGTGTGACCTAGAACTAGATTGCAATGTAGATGACTAGACATGACTTGAAATAGAGTTAATAATTTGGTGTGTCATATTATCACATCCATTGATATTTATCAATGTACTTTACATGGAATGTTATCAATTCCTTTCAATCTTTGTTCATTTTTTGAAAAAGTGTCCATATTGACACTCAATTATTATATTAGAGTTATGTTATAGATATTAATTCATGATCCTAGTACATGTATGACTGATTTATTTTTATTTTGAGTTTTAATTCATAATGGGATATTTTTCCCTATTATATGTTTTTTGGGGAAGTCTTCCTTTTTAAAGTAAATAACATATTTCGTATCCTTTCATTCATTCATAGTAGAGGAAAACTACGTAGGTTATTTATCATTTGGAAACATTTTTTGAAGTAATGATTCATGTAATTATCCTTATAAATAATTAATCTATTTAATGAGTCAAAGATAGAAACTTTAGAATATAAAATTTAATGTGAATATTTTTTAGTTCATCAATGATATCATACCATTTATTTTAAGTGGATGGTTTCATGGATAGTGAGGGGGAATAGGAGGAACATGTTGAATAGCTTCATTCTTCCATGCATGGTGGATCACCGACCTCTTCTAGTAGTGATAACATATTTAATAAAATAGAATATAATCCTTGGTAAAATAATTGGGGTAGGATGATAGCTAGAACAATCTTGATGTTTAGGGGGATGAGGAACAAAATAATTAATGCCTACCTTTTGGAACCTAGTAGAAACAATAACCAAGTTAGATAAAAAAAAAATACACCAATATAAATTAAGTAAGCATAGAAATTTTATTATTATTAATTTCATCCTTACTAGTGCACCAAGATTTGATCCATGGAACTACATCATTGTTATTGATTTTACATACTAAATGAAAACATGTAATGATTACAACCATATTTTTTGTTATAAAATAAACATTGTATTTATTCCTATTACCCATGTAGAATTTTTGAATGATGTAAAAGTAGATAACATATTCAAAAATTATTTTTAAATAAATAAATATGAAACACTATAAATAAGGATGAATCCCTAAAGGAAACATATGTATTTTTGCTATGTTTTTGAATTAAAATGTGGGATCAGGAATATGTTTTAATTTGTGTTGGTAAAATTTGATTTAATAGGCTATAAATTTTGAAGTATTATGACTATATAAATTATATTAATTATAAACTAAAACTCATAATATGATTTTTAAAATTATACTTTCTATAAATAGAAATGACCAAAGGGATTTCAAGATACTTACCCTATTTCTATTATGTGTAGAACCAAGATAATGTGCAAGTGGAATAAAGGTATGAAAACATGATCAAGATTCGATATAATTAGGAAATGATTATCTTAATGTTATTATATAAATACCTTATTTATAGACAGATGTAAATATATAGACTTATCTGATATTTTCTAATTTATCCATGTGAATTATGGATTTTATTACACAAACCACTTTACCTACTTGTAATCCATCCTTGTGTGTAATATAAATGGAAATATATGTACATAATATATTTAAATATATATTTTTATCTTTGAAATGATATCTCCACTTTCAACACTAGGTTTTGTCTTGTAAAATGGGGAAAATGATGGGTTGATTGATGTCAATCACTCCCAAATGAATGGATAAGTGATTCTTATCTATTGAATACTCATAAGAGGGAAATAATTATCCTTTTCAAGTGTATGTGGTAAATATTACTCCTTTAATAAATAAAACATGTAATCTATATTTTGTCATTTTAAAAATAGATTATTGAATTGCCTCAAGTGCTTTAGAATTGGTTAGGGCCTACTCCTTAGAGGTTTTTAAAATATTATGTTCTTTATAGATGTTCCTCTCAATGTGAAAGTGATTTCATTTAAACAATAAATGCATGCTTTATATGGAATGTGCTTAGGCTATTGTATATTTATATGTGACTCTTTGGGTAATTTCTCATGCCACCAACATGTGAAATAGATGGATTGACCCATGAATATAATTCTAATTTTAAATATGATTGTTGCTTAGCATGAGGGAGAGTTATTCAAAGTTAGATACCTAAATAATTATGTGGGCTTATGCATCCAATAATCTCATTTGAAATGTATGAATACTAAATGGATGATCTAGATATAATTTAAGTGTGATATTTAATAGGTTATGTATAAACTAGTAAATTTATATAGGTAATCAATAGTAAATCAAGAAGTTCAAGATCATGGAAATCATATGGATACAAGTGAAAGTTTTAAAAGATCCATTTGTGTATTCAAAACCCATACAAAGTGGATATAAGTCTAGACTAACATTTCCCATAGTTTAATTAAATATTTTTGGTGTTTACACCATGTGTCTTGATATATTTTCAGCCTTTTATTACCCAACACATATTTATATTGACTATGGGTTGACATGATAAAATGTATGTGGAAAACATGGAACATTATACTATTGGTGGTATATTAATATATGGCATGTAAAAATATGAAATAATTAGTATTAATATACAAAATTTATAATAATTATTATACTACATACATAAAATTTCCCACACTTATTTGTATTAGGGAAATTGTGGTAAAATTATGTTAAAATGGTGAAATTAAGACATTTATTCTAAAATTAGAAAAATGGAGGTAAAACTAGTGTCAAAATAGGTAAAATAAGTGAAATTAGGGTTAAATTAAGGGAATTAGTGAAAAATAGACAAATTAGGGTAAAATTATTGAAAATCAAGGTAAAATTAGGCAATGAAGATAAAAATTAGATAGTTACAGAAAGTAGTGTAATTTTAAAGAAATTAGTGACAAAGTAGGGAAGTGGGTGAAATGACATAAAATTAGTGTTAGATTAGATTAATTAGTGTACAATGGAAAAAATAGTTAAACTTTATGGAATTAAGGCAAGATTAAGGAAAATTAGTGACCCATTAAGGTAATTAATGAAATTCATGTAAATTTATTGAAAGATAGTTTAAAATTATGTCTAAATTAAGGAAATTAGCATAAATTTAGTGATATATTAGGGAAATTATATTAAAATAAAGGATTTATCTATATGAAACCATAGTTTTAGGTAAGTTCATGGAAATGGGTAGCCAAAAAGTGTTAAATTAATCATGTTGTAACTCCATTTGTCATATTTTCATGATCAATTATTGTTATTTTAGAATCTTTGATCATATTAGGCCCTATTCAAGTGTGAATGGTTATCTTTATATGGAATTGTTGAAAATTTGGCATGTTTGAGCACAATTTATCTGTACTTTTAGAGTGAATTCTAATATTTTAGAATATTTAATCAAATTCTACCGAAGTTACGTGCAATCATATCCATGAAAGTTTAGAAATGTTGGAGTACATGAAAACCATTTTTCTATAAAATGTGAGTATTTTTTTAATTGAATAAAATATTTATATATTAATAATTATTTGGTTAGGATTAGATATATCTATGGTTAATTAGGCATATATAATAATATTTTTTCTTTTTTTCTAATATTAGTACATTATCCGATAAATATGAAGTATATTGAGCCCTAATTACATTTAATTTGAAAGATATAGGTTGATTTCAATAAATTTGGTCATATGTAAGCATTTCATGTCATTATTTCATGATGAAATGTTGTTAATTGAGAAAAAATATCTAGATTATGCCATTATGTTGTGATCAGATATAGATAGGTAGATTTAATAAATAATTCAATTTTGTAAGAACTATTTAAAATTAATTCATGATAAAATACCATTATTTAATAAAAAATACATAAATTAGGTAAATATTAAGTGCTATCAAGTACGTGAAGGTAGCTTTAGGGAAAATCAAGAATGTTCTAGTACCAATTTTTTTCTTTCATGATCAAATACCATTATTAGAGAAACTTTAACCATATTATTCTCAAAGTATATGAAAATACAATTAGGTAGAATCATGTAATAACCAATCTATTCAAACACTATTAAGATTCCCTAATAGATTTTTTACATTTGTTTCAAAAACATCCTCCGAAATATTTTCTTTACTAATCATAATAACACTTGTGCTAGATGAGTCTACTTCAACTAACCTATTTAAATTATAGAATCATAAAAATATCTTTCCAACTCTATTGAATTCATGATAATAGATTTAAATTTGATAAATCATTTCAAACTTTAGTTCAATGTATGATTTCATAATAAATAATTTAAAATAATCAACGTATGCATTCATTCATATCTAAAGTGCCTATAGAATAAGTAATTAATTAATTTTTATATCTATTAAATCAAAATTAAAATTATATAACAATGTCAAAATATAATATAATCACATGATCAAATCAATATTTACTATTTATAAGATTATAACTTTCAAATAATATATAAAAATATTACATTCATATGTCCATGTTATGTATGAAAAAATATAAACTCTTCCCAATGTGTGCACACATTGAGGTAGAAAGAGATCACCACCAAGGTTTAAAACTACATAAGAAGAGGAAGAGTATCACTGGTTGATTTAAATCCAAGACTATGAGATACATTACACACCTCTAATCCATAAATATTTCACTTAACATTTAAGATAATCGTACATAATTAAAATATACTAGTGAATAGAAAAATATGTATACAACTCACAACATAGCTAGTTCAATGAAGAAAACACAAGTTTATACCAAGAAAATATTAACATGAAATAAAAATTTCATAATATTTAATAAGTATACAATTTCATGGCCATAAAACTAAGGATTTGAATAAGTCCACCTCATCTAAACAAAACTCAATAATTCAATCCCAAATATAGACTCAATGTGAAATAAACTTATTTATAAAACATGCTCAGTGTTTAGGTTATTAAGTCCACAATAAAATATATAAGTATACCCAATACTCCATATATCCTAATAATTTTATCATAACATAATTATATATATAATATAAACATGACTCAACATGTTAACTCTATCTAGAAATTGTGAAGGGAAAATGTAACACACCTGTGTCTTATGCCATCTATATGGAATATTATTATTCTCAAGCTTTGTAAAGGATAGGTTAGTAAAACTTACAAGGGATCAATGTATAATTATGGTTGAATTTATAATAATGAAAATGATATATGTAGATACTAAAATATAATTATATATAGTATATAGTCCTTTTACAATTGAAAAATATCAATGAGGGATCTACCCTAAAATTTTAGAACTTCCTGCTATCTAAAGGCTCACATTTGTCATCTAAATGTGCATAATTACTTATCTTATGGTCATGAAATATAATTATAATTACCTAGATCACTTTTACACTATGTAAATATCAAAAAAAATATCTCTCATTCATTTTTAGTTACATACATTTAATAGTTTTATAGCATGTCAGACACCATCATCCATATAGGGACACTACCATTGACATTACTATCCATATGTCTTTAGCTCAAAATTCATCCAATTTTAAAATATTTAAAAACATAAGGGTTGGATTATTTATCGTATCTAACACTTAAATGACATATTTTGAAAAGGTATGGTATAAATAAAAATTAAGCCTTACTCATTTATCATCTAAAAAATACAAGGAAAATACCTATTCAATATGATTCAATATATTTTATAATTAAGTTATACTACCAAAATATTCCATATTTTTATATTATTAATATGATAATTCATATCAAGTTTTTAAATCATTCCATAATAACCCATGCAAATTAATTATCCAGTTAAAATCTAGATCATTGCATACCATTACATATAGCATATTGCACCCTCATAAACACATTATCCCACACTTATGGGATAACATCATATGTTTTAGTAAATCCTTATATTAGTTCATATGTAAAAATTAATTATTGAGAAATGGTCCCTTGAGGTTAGCTCAACATCATGATTTTGTTAATCCATTTTTGATAAGGTGACATGAGCTAATGTATAGAAACTAGGGTTTGAGATATAATTGGTCATATAGATCATATTTGTGTGAGATAAATATATAAATATAAAGTATAAGTAATATATTAATAATAAAATAATTTAAATTATAAATATAGTGAATATTATTTAGAGGAAAAAAGTATCGAGCCATAGATGTAAGTGTCGAGTCTAGTGTCTATATGTCGAAGGTAGTGTTCAAGCCTCTAGAAATAATATTTAAAAAATATGAAAATGGGAAATTGAGCATAAGTCTACTTATTAATACATTTTTACATCTTAAATACACATGCACACAAAAAAATATAAGTATCATCTCTTATTTTTGTTGTAATTATCATAATATCAATTGGTATTGCACTTTCTAGATTTGGTAAATTTACAGATTTAGTATATTATGTTATCTAAATTAATTTAATTGGCCTAATTTATAATATTTTTATTAATAAAATTGACTTGGATAATCTAACCCCATAATTCTTATTTATCCCAAACATTAAAAGGGTTAAAATTTTGGTGAACCTGACCTCAGTGGCTTATTGTGCAAACCATAGGTTACTGTAGGATTTTCTAATTTCTTTTTTTGAACTATAAATATACTATAAATAAAATTTTCATTTATTAAAGAAGAATATATCATGATTAATATAGATATATATAGTAAATATTTCATCAAGAAATATATGATCTTAGTCATTTATGTATATTTTTCATGCATTCTTAAATCAATCAAAGGTACAATCCATTCTTTTAAACAAATTGATTGAACTAAGGAGAGTAAATTACAACAAGATAATAATTAAATTATATTTACAACTACTATTTTAATAATATATAACTAGTATCTAGCTGATAAAGTGCATGCTCTCAACCTTTTATTTCTCTTAAATCATATATAGATGACACCTACCATCCCTCTCTCATTATTCACCCACAAATTATATTAGATTATATGGTCCATGCTATCACTACATGAAAATGAAATGGTTCCAAACCTATCCCACCACATGTTCCTATGTAATATCTTCCTCCTAGTTCTAAACTAATAATCAAATTGAAAAGATGTGACTTTGTCAACCAATCACACAATACACATGTTAGTATTGCAATCCTAGATATTTTGAATCAATCAAATATGTATAATAATATGTTATATGAGTTCTTACATTAAACTCAAGTACAATTGATACAATTATATCTTATATTTTGAATATTATGAAATATATCAAAAATAATGTATCATTAGTTTTGATCATAAATATTTTCCCTAAAAGGATATCATTTATCAAGATTTTCCTTTATTCATAGAAGTTAGCATTTACAATAAAGGAGTCAAGAGGGTGCTAGATGATAATGGATTTATTATAAAAATTTATAGCATGTAACTCTCAAAAATAATGTAAATTTACATAAATATTAATAAAAAAACTAATATGCATATAAAAGTATTTTATAACTCATGAATCCCACCAATCAGTCAAATATCATTAAGTGTGACATTGGGACCAGAAAACATACAAATTACATTACAAGTCATGTCTCAATAATTTCACTGTTATTACTCTTGAGTAGACCTTGGATACACATAATGGAAATTTTATCTATGTGTAAAATTCATACATGATGTAACATTATGGACGATGTTTACCGATGATAAACCCTTAAAATCTTGTTAAATGTTGCATTTTGACATGGAAGTGATTCCTAAAATGATACCACATAAATAATATATTTCATTTTAAATTATAAAATATTATGATATGGTGGATTAAATTAAAATAAATCATTTATTTCAATATAAAAATAAGGTAATAACCATGGAGGTGTACACATATACACATACTACACTAGAAAATGAATAAAAATACAAATAAGTAAATAAAAAAACTTTACCATAAGACCTAATGGTACTCAAACAACATGAAAATAAATTTTAGTGGTTAATACTAGGAAACAAGATATAAACATTTGATATTATTATGATAGTGATGATGATTCCCCTCATGATATGAGAGATTAATAATTGTGCAAACTATGTTTTAATCTATTTGATCATTTCTCACATAACCTATCTATAAGTAAATGTCCTCATACGTATAGAATAAACCTATATCCATTAATTAAATAACTAAATATACATAAGGGAAAGCTAAAAATAATAGATGAACATGTAAATGCTTTCTACTAAATCCATCCCTCTTGTCTAAAATCTTTAAGTCAGCCTTTCAATCAAAAAATATATATACATCATATTAATAATGCAGAATATTCATATAAGTCTCTAGAATAGATTCTACATATCATACTAAAACATGACTCTCCACATATAATACTCATTATGTTACATGAGCATAAGATGATACCTTTACCTCCTAACAAACATAGATTAAGAAGCAAAATAATCTAAAAATAAGGAGCACCATATTATGATTATCATCAGACTATTAGCCATGATAAATATAATTTTGAGAGATTACAAAAACAAAATTAATAAATAAAAAAAAATGAATGATGTATACCACTTCTAATAAACAATGAAAAGAATTTTGATTTATGATATTCCCAAAGAAAAAGGTTAAAATTCACCATAGTTATAAAATTCCATAACACAAAGATCTAGTTATTCCTATAAATATTGATAGCCATAGTTATCCAGACTTCAATTTTGATATAAATAATTGGGACACATTTTCTAGTGTTACACACCTATGATAGTTGGACCATGATATAGACTAAATAAATGTCCACTATTTCTAGCTAATGGCATAAAAGCTTGTTTACTAGCTGGCAAGATAATAATTTCCTTGTTAACATCATTCCTTTTATCAATTTAGATAAAAGACATCCCATTTTTTGAAATGATGGTCTTATTAATGATGTTTCAAATTCAACTTAAGAGATTAGATGTCAATAAGTGCAAGGAAATCATAAATCACTACTTTCTCAAGGCCTTGCATACTCATCTCAATTTGGTCTCCCTCAATAATAATTTATTTGGCTCAATTTCCAAAATGCACTCTAGTTTTAAGGGTTTGAATTTGGAATGTTATAGAAGAAGCTCATATTAACACATTATAGGTGGTGATCATGATTTATTTTAACCCACATCTTGTGAGGACATCAAGGGGGATGAATACGTCTGGCATAAAATGGTTAAAGGAGGCCTGGTGACTTTCATGGAGTGATTGGGAGGGCATGATACTGGGTTGTCAAAGGATTTTTCTTGAGGGTGGAAGGATAGGGAAGTTTATATGTATGGGTTAAGAATTTTGATAAATGAGAAGATTATTGGGGAGATAACATGCATGGACTATTTATGGGTAAAATCCTTTAATGATAAAAAGAGGAAGGAGGAAATCGTCAACATTTTCTTCAGCAAGGAGAAGAAGAAACCCAAGGCTGCACCCCAAAAAGGGTTTGTGAAGATTGACCTACCAATAAAGTGACCTAATTTTTGCCTAAAAATCATGCACTATATAACATTGGAGGGTAAACACATGGTAGTATTTTCTCACCACTTTATCTTTCCTAATCACTTCAAGGGCATACTATCATTCTTAATTTTTTCCTTTTGAAACCCCTAGAAGTTACGGTTATGAATTTCAAGTGCAATCCCTCAGTGAATATTATCCACCAAGGAACGATACTATTACTCGTTAAGAAGGGAGAACCATTTGGTGAAAAATTGTCACAGAGGTGATAAACATCCCTAGATAATAGGAAAAATATGACAAGAGGATTTTTCATAGAGACTGAGTCTAATAAAGATAGGAAGGAATAGAGTGAAAGAGCTAGAGTTGAGTTTTCACAAGAGGATTCCAAAGTGAGAGGAAAGGATAGGGAGATTCATGTATATGTGTCTCCCATTAATAGTAGAGGCTAGAGGGTTATATATCCCAAGAATAAGGAAGAATTTGAGTAATCCCTTGATAAGCTTTTCACTAAAATTTTGATCCAGAAATTTCATTACAATGAAATTTTGGATGATGTCGACAACCTTAAATGACTTTTGGCTCATGGAATGGAAGCAATGAATTTTAGAAAAGAACATGTAGGCTTCAATTTTCTCACTCCCCAAGGAAACAACACCACTCAAATAAATGGAGTGGACGATAATAACAAAGAGTTTGAAAAGGAGGAGGAACCTAAGCTTACTAGTCTAAAGCGTAAGAGGTAGGGCAAGGAAAAAAATTAGTCTATTAAGAATCACACTAAAGTGAAAATAAGTAAAAAAGAGGAAAGTATCGAGGCCAATAAATTGGTCATCTGTTCTGAATCTGATTATTTGGCACTTTTATGTTCTTTTTTGTATGTCTTGATTTTTTTGTTGAAACTTAATGTCTTTTAGGTGGTAGGGGGTTTTTCCTATCATGTTCCTTTTTGTTTTTTTACTATTCACACTTATCTTCTAGATCCCCTTTGTTTGGGTGCAGGCCCCTCTTAGCCCAATTTTTAACCTATCTAATAAAAATGGTAGTATGCGGACAAAATTTTATCAATACCACCATATTTGTAATGAACCAAAAACCAAATTTTAATTTTAATTTTGGTTGGTAGTGTTTGACCAAAATGAAGGAAAATGTGAATAATAAAAATATGAAGCTCATTTTCAAATTTTAAGACAAAGGGACTTTTATTCCCCATGATGGATATAATTATTAACCCATATCTATAGTTTTTTGTAAAAAATTACCAAAAAGAACTTAGACATTGACAATGAGACAACATAAACAATGATGGAAAATATAAGATCCATATGGTAGTCCTTTATCTCCTCAGTTAGAGGATTTTTGGAACAAGTTCTTACACTTTAAAATATTCTAATATATATAGCATAAAAACATTCAAATAAATTAAAAAAACTAAAATTCTTAGTCATGTATATGTTAGATATCTCATTGGCATATTTATCTTTTACTTTCTATAAGTATATATAATGTCATTTATTTTTTATGCACACATATCTTTCATGCATAATTGATTATGATTTATGGATACATTAGATCCATTAATAGCATGCAGATTTTGGACCTTTCCTCATCTTGTGTAACATACTACATTTAGGTTATCTTAATTCTATTTGATTGTGATCGATACATGTTATATTTTTTTGTGATCAATTCTAAATTATCATGTTGAGATTATATACTAATGCTTGTACATGTCTATACTCATTCTTATATATTACACTACTTACTTTTTATACTATGTTACATGACATTTTTGGCTAACACACATATGCAGGGCCTCTTATGATATGTTTATGTTGGTTTCTTATACTTCATTTATTCACATTATGACTTTTTTAATGTAAATATTATTTTTTATTGTATTTCTTGTGGAACATTTGAAAATTTTCAATTATTTTGGAACCGTATGTCATTTAGTGTTATTTATGTGTGTGTCTACATTTGAATACATCATCCCTTTGACTATGTTTTATTTTAACATGCCCCTTAGTTACGGTCTCTTTAGACACCTTTTATTTGACATTGTGTGCATTCTTTAATTTTTAATCAAATATTAATGCTAAATTCTCAAAAAAATTGATTCATATAATTTATATTAGGGATTTTTTTATCACATATTACAAGATTCATTGATATCTCTACCTAAAAATGCTACTCCTATATGTTATGTGATCCATATAGAAATAACAATGTTATATTATACTATTAAGTTAAGGGGATTAATTTATTCCAATACCATTGTATTAATGTGGGAATTTCATATATACATGACTCCACACATACAAATTTTTCATAATTTCATAAATTTTACATTATTAACATACACATGTGGGTCTAAATCATATACATTTGACACTAATTTTTATGAATCTAGGACAATGTTTATTAGATTTGTGATAAAAATTATACACAATTATATATTAGAGGTAAAATTTTAATATATAATTAATTTTGTGACACATTATAGGTACATATTCCATGCAAGTATATCAAAAAAATTCAAATACATATTCACAATACTCTACCAAGAAGCATTGTTTTTACAAATAAGAACTATTTTGAGATTTTTCCTATCTATAATAGTTAGATCATTTGATTAGTGCGATTGAGATTAAATTAAGTCTATGACCTTATAAATAATCCCCTTATTGTGTTTTAGTTTGGTTTTAACACATACCTTGGATTTATTATTCACTGACTTAGGTTGTGTGAGTGAGATTTAACAATTCAATGGTTGTGTCACAACTCACCCTTGCACTAGATCCTTCCATGTTTCCCATTAAAATCTCCAAGGTTTATTTTATTAGTTTTTTAATCACTAATTATTCATAAGGTATAATATTTAACAAAGATAACATGGTTTCATGGACACACAGGTGTACTCATTCTTTGTTCTCTTTACTTTCCAATTAAATGCCAAAGTTAGATACAACATATGTTGAATTTATTAAACTATGATAGGCTAAAAATATAAATTAAAATTATGATAGATATTAAAATGATAAAGAAATAATGTACTTAGTTGGTTCTGATGCTAACATAGATCTAGATCTAGAATACACATGAAGCTAACTATAAGAAGATTATAGAATAGTCACCAAATTATAGATTTAGTGCCTTTACAATTGAAGACACTAGCATCATCCTTATAAATTAGTGTTGATTATATTATCTTAAATAGATGTAGTCATCCTATATAAAATACCTATTGGAAAAGTATGCAACCATCTAGATACTTTTGGGTTTATCTTTCCTTCACTCAGATCTGGGTCATGGATTGTCACTTCTCATGAAATGGAAAAAACATAACTATTAATCTTTATAGTGACCTTAGGTAAAATGGTTTAGTTGTATCATAGTGTTTATCTAACCCTAAATAATCATCTATAAATGGTGATGCCTACATATCCACTACTCTAAATAAGGCCTAAAACTGATGTAGTACTCCCCTAATGTGTTCGCTTATGTGTAAATAAATGTGAAATATATGAAAATCAAGTACAATAGTGACATAAATTTTAACTTAGAAATTGGGATCTTAGGGTGCTCCTTTAATACTTAATACTTATATATGTGCATTCCCTATGATGGATATGGAAATAAGAATAAATAGTGAAGCTTTGATCAACGGAATGCTCTTTAAATTCTCTTTGGTATGAATGCTAGTTGAGGTATGGATGAGGAGTGATTTTTAATATATATTACTCCTATCATTAAATATATCACATTCAATCACTTAGGTTGACCATTAAAATAAATTTGATGACTTTAGGGAACTAGACACCTACATTAGGGTAGGACACTAATCTCAACATAGGGATCTATGACTAAAGCTTATGTTATGGTAGTTAAAAAATAGGTAAAGGCACAAAACATGGAAGGGAATTCTTGGAAATATAAAAGTTCTTGATCATCAACATAGCACTAGTCAGACCAAGAGGTAGGGCTAAGGGCCCAAGATAGAGTAGATGCAAGACTTACAAAAGAGGGAAAGGTCCATAACTAAGAGGAATGGCTAAGGTCTGAGTTTGCCAAGTGTACAATACTAAGGAGCTATATAATTCATAAATATGTGTCCTTTTTTCTTGTAATGAAATTATTTTTTTTAAAGATAATAAATGGGTACTTGGGTGTGCATAACACACCTTTATTTTGTATGAGCCTAATTTGAGTACTTTGCTAGTGCCTAACTTATAACCAAGAGAATGTTACATTGTATAATCAATTCACATAATCTAAAATTGAAATCATTTAAAATATTAAAATTAAAATAACAAGGCTCAATAGTACACTTATGTATCAATGCAACTACCTTACGTATTGATAAGTTGATTTGAAAAGATGTCTAATTGTAAATCTCTAAAACTAAGATTAGAAAAAATATCTAAATCTAGAATGTGCATATAAAAATATGGATAGAGAGATATTGGAAGGCACATACCCCCAACCTTAGATAAAAAATGAGTTGCCTCCCAGTAGTTGAGATTAGCTCAACTATGAAACCTAATCATACTTATAACTTGGTGAGCATGAGTGAAAAATGTAATCCATGTGATATATTTGGTGAGGATAGATTATTTAATAATTCCCAACCTATAAAATTATAAATATTGATTTATTTAATCAAATTAACCATACCAAAAATCAAACCAACTATTATAGTAGATTCACTTAATACAATTCATAAGAATTAGATCTAATAGGTGATGATAGTCCATAAAAGAGTTTTGAAATATGAAATTGAGTTCAATTTTCCAATATTAGGTTCACATTGAATAGCATATGCACCTTAGATATGTCTCATGATAAAATTATGTATAATTTTAGTATCAATGTATAGAATTTTGCCACAAATGTGTATCTAAATCATATGACTCTATGTTTTGGCCAATTTGGAATTGTAAACAACCATAGGTAGCATGCGACCATAATATTCCCCCACTATATATGTATAAATATGAAAAATTAAATAATTTATAATATGGATCACATGTTTCCAAAACATGCTCCCATTGAAACTAGTTGTGTCAAATACTAAATAAGTGTGGAGAACATGCTTTTAAACCATGACCCCACTGAATTTGAAAACTATGCCAAATATGAATAAAATTCTTCTAAAAAATTAAACCACTAATATTCCCCCTTTTATGTGAGGTAATATATTAAATGATAGTTACCTCAGCTCAAAAAGAGAAGAAAATTAACTAATCTATGAATGGAACCATGTAGCATATAGAAGAACATGTCTAGGTAAATGTATCATCAAAACACATAGAACAATGTGATCATATGAAGGCCTAGGATGAATTATAAATATCATGTAAATTTATATATATATATATATATATATCAATAATAAAATATCAAAAATAAAATAAGCACACACACAAGAACACTCAAAATAAATTCAACATACAGCGGTCATGGGGGACTGCAAGTAAGGTGCATGTTCAAATACCACACAATCAGAGGGACATTAATTAGTCAAATGTCCAAAAAATCAATAATGAAATATTCAAATATATATGACAAATAATGACATATTCAAACATTAAATAAATCATACATACACACGTGGTCTACAAATAAAGGAGCAAATTCAAATGCTCAAATAAGAAAGACAATAGCAAGGCATGAAACTCAAGGAAGTATATAAAGGAAATCATAAGTAACAAGTATGAACATATCATATAGCATATCAAATAACTTTTGAAATATATAATCATGGATAAATTCATGTGTAAGTAAATATAATCTCAAACATGATAATGAAATATGATCATCAAACCATATAACCTATGAGTACCAAGATCAAAGAAGTAGATGCCCCTAATGTCCACATGACATGAGGAGTGTTAGAGAGGAAATATTTGAATATATATGTCATATGTTCAAATGTATTAATATTAAAAATTTCCACCTCTATATTTAATTCATAGTAATAAATTCTATTTCCATCCATGCAATATTGTTAAATAGTTACTCAGATCAGAATGCAGTTGGCCTATTTTGAATTAGTAACAAATAGAGGAAATACAAGTGACCTGACATAGTTAAATACCCATAATAGATAATAATTAATAACTATAAAATCTTTAATATATATCATGGATGTATCTATATGCAAAGGGTTTTATTGTTATCATAATTATTATTATTGTAATAGCCCTATGATGAGATTAATGTAGTACTAGTTCATTGAGTTTGTATTTAAGATTATGCAAGTTAATATTTGCAATGTCATGTAATGAAGTAATTTTATTAATATAAGAAGAAATTATCTATTATTTTATTGATTGTTCCCATGTTTATTATATGAATTACCTAAAATCTTAATGTACTTAGTCACACTATGAAATATTCCATGTTTTGTATTTATCAATTCTTTGTTTTGTTTATGTGTATTTATGTTACTATAACCAAGAATATTTATGAAACACCCTTAAATCATGATAAAACCCTATTATTTCTATATATAAACCTTAAATATGTCTATAAAAAGTCCTTTAATATGTTATTTGTCAATATCACAGTTGTTTATCCTTGTAATTAGCAAGTTCTAGTGATCCAGGAACCTTTGTTAGTAATGGTGTGGTGAGTGTGGAACAATATTAAAGGGTATGTTGCATTAGTTGGAAAGTTAGAGAGATATATAAATATGGTTAGATATTAAAATTAATGATTTAATATAAGGTGATACAATGAGGATATGAATTACTATTAAATAAATTATTTGGGATCACCTATATGCATATGCCTATGAGATCTTTTGGTGCAAATTCTCATGTTTCTTAGTTATGTGGGTGGAAAGATTAGAAAATTTATACCACCATCCAAGAAGTGTGTGTGATATATCATAGATGGAATAAAAGAATAAAATTTTACAAAGCTTGGATGCACCTTGGATGCATGTGATTGATCACTAGGTGGACACGAGCATTGATAGTTATATAAGCAAATTCATAGTACATGTTTGTATTACATTTAAAGCTTTAAATTATTAGTTTATGAGAAAAAAATGAGGTATTTTTTAAACTGAATTCATATTCTCATTAAAACGGTAACTATAGAAAAATACATGGTGCCCACTCCACCTAACATGGAGTAGTTGCATGGGCACCATGGGGATGTGTGTGATAGAATGGTGAATGGAGAATAAATGATGAATAAGGCTTGAACCTAGACCCAAGATGTCTAAGTTAATATAATAGTAGTTTAAAAAGACTCAATATCTAGAGAAATATTTGTGATAATAAAGGAAGATGACCTTAGAGTAAGATCAAGTACCATGACAATAGAGAAGTTGAAACCAAAACATAGATACCTAGTCAACTATGAACCTGAGAGGTAGTAGTAGTAGACTAGGAGCAAAGAGTAAGTGAGAATATGAGAAAGAGAAGATAAATATGAAGAAAGAGAGTGAGAATCCTAGGTTTAAAATAGTTGACTAGAAGGAAAATAACATAGAGTGTAAGGAAAGAGAAGAAAATGAAGAGATTAGTGTGTTAAAATAGGTAGTACAAGGTTCATAGCCTTGGAAAAGGTTGTTGCTAGAGGAAGGAAGAAAAATGTCACGTAGTCATAGTGCCAAAACTAGTTCAAGTGATGAATAAATATTTGAAGGAGGTTCAAACTATTCACCCAGGGAGAATGCATCCCCCAAACCCTATTTATTTTTAGATAGTCATACTTTAGTTTCAAGAGTGAAAGACCAATATTGGCCTAATCCATAATATAGAAAAGTGCATGAGAAAACCCTAAAGATATTGAAGAGAGCTAACCAAGAAAGCAAATTGAAATTTTTAAGAGAACAACATTAATATATCAGATCAACTCTATTGACATGGACCAACTTAGTTATCCTAGAGAAATCTATAACATTATTGGAAGCAAACTACGATAGTGATTTTGAAGTTTTGACTTGTTCAAATAATCCAGCCCTACTTTGGGATCACATCTCCAAGCATTCTATCCTTTCACATAAGTATCATAGACACACTCATAATAGATTCCTATGAAAAATCACTCTAAGTAATAATATATTCCTATGACTACACAATCACAAAGTATGATGCTTCAACCCAAAGCTTTTATTAGTATAGAACCCTATGATGGGTCTTTAGACCTTGAAAACTATATTCTTACATTTTCAATGAAATGAAAATTTAAAATAGTTACAAATGAAAATATAATTATGTATGAATTAATTGGTGCTCTAGTTAGAAGAGCCTTAGAATTCATATATCACAAAGATATCAATGCAGTGACTTTGAATGAGATAAAGAAATGGTTGATTAAAGAGTTCAAGATAAATAAAAGAATAATCCATCCTATATAAGATCTAAAGGTTATCTGACAACGGCCTAGAGAGATTATTAAAGATTATGATTATAGATTCTCAAATGTCATGAAAGAATTGGAATTTATTATGGAATAAAAGTATAAAGCCTCTTATTTTGTTCAAGGTTTATGACCTCACATCAAGTTTATTATATCCTAAACATGGTTTAGTGCTAAATTAAATATTCACACTACTGTGATCAGCATATAAAAGATATAAAATTATTATGATGCAACACTTACTTCATCTAACTTACTTGACATACTACAAACCCTTCTCCAAAATATTTAATGGTATCAAGATAGGGATTGACAAACAAATGTTATGCATCTGATATATAGAATGTAATTAGTTTAGACATCACAAAAGTGAGTGTTCAATACTTTAAACTCATTTCTTAAAAAAAATTGAATGGTAGGTCACTCTACTACAAGTTGGAATTTAATACATTACATTAAGAAGCATTAGAGTTTACATTTTAAATTTTGCAAATTTGTGAACCATGAAGACAAAGATTATCAAGCCTTACAAGAAGTCAAGGAAGACATTAATAAAATTGTTTTTGAAATCAGAGCATAGTAGTAAAATGTTATGATATGAGATACATCTCAATTAAAGGTAACTCCTACCAATACATCATAGACTACTATAGTTTGAGATCCTAAAATATAGTCTTATTAGATATAAGGATAGTTTATTGGACCACCCACTCATCAAAATGGAACATAGTTTCATCGATATTCACACTTTAATATTTAGCTCCCTAGAATCCTATGATTCCCTAAGTATATCCAACTAGTTAGGATCAAAACCCACAACAAACCCAATATGTTGGGTATGGTAGATACCAACATCAATAGGGTTAGAATGCATCCCACAATATAGCTAATTTTAGGCCATAACAACAAGGTGGTTGAGGTTTCCAAGGTATAAGAGGAGGAGGCAATTATTGAGGTTGATAAAAGGGAGGTGTATAAGGAAGATGAGGGATAAAACCTATTAGTTGCTATCTATGTGGTGAATTGAACCATGTATAATAGAACTTTCTATAAAATCCTTAGTGTTAGTCATATTGCACCTACTCCAAAACTTTAGACTAGCATGACACAAGGGACTACCTAGTATTAGATAGCCAACATAGAGATAAAGTTTTGCACAATGTCAACATGTTCCAAATTATTCCAAGAGATAATGCATTAGCACAAGCCATCACACATCAACATCATGCAGTACAAGGATTTCCTCCATTAAAAAGGCTTGAAAATAGTTGGATAAAGAAAGTGTGACATGATAAGTATCCAAAGCCTAGTGTCAATTAATGTTAAATGAGGGAAGCTATGTAGATTATCAAGAATCTCCAACATCAAGGGAACACTAAAGGAAATGATGCAACCATGGAATATCCAATGTATTTCTATATTATGCAAATCATATGATAGGAAGGAGTTGTCACTACACTAACCAACTTAATGAAGCTCAAGTATATTTTGCCTCATTTACTCATCTATTCAATCCTCTAACAAGTCAATTGGGCCTAAAACGACTTATTCTTATACAAGCCTCTTTCTCATACACCTCTTGGTTGGACACACACACTTTATCACTTATACTTTCCATATAGTATGCCTTAGGACACATTAAAATTAATAATAAATCATTACATTAGGTTGGACATAACTCAAATAGACCAAATCCTTATTTAGGTCTCATGGACACATAATTCCATTAGGCCTACTTTAAGACACATTACTTTATGACCCCTTGGAACACAATAAACCTATATACACAACATAATATTTTTATAAAATAATAAAATAGACCTTACCCAACATTCTCCAATAAAAATGACACCTTTTAGGTCCAAAAACCATGCAAAACATTCCATTAGCATTGTTCACATTAGGCCTTTGAACACATAAAAAAAGTCTATCTTGAATAACTGAAGATAACACATCATTTAGCCACATAACCATTACAATAAATCACTTATACAAAACCTAAATGACCTAAAACATATCACCAGATGATTTATATACTTTAGATCAAGACATAGTGCCTCAAACTCATTAGTGTAACTTGCTTACTCATAATTGCCAAGACTCTCAAAAACATAGTCATGAAACATTGACCTCCAACACCTATATGAAAAAAATTTAAAGACTCCCAATGCATTTTTATGTTCCTTTTATATCTACATACCATAATTAAATATAAATATCATATGTTCTAATGTTAAATGTTGGTCTTTCAGACCAATCTCATGACCTTATATCTCATTGTCTTATCTGAAGCAAATAGGTCAACTTTTGAGCAAATTTTCCACCATATTCAGTGACCTCAGAAACTTATATAAAGAATTAACATGTCTTAAAACTCATTTAAAACACATATATTCACTTTTTTCATCATTTTATCATGAAAACACATTCCAATTCATTCTATACAATTTAAATAAATGAAAAGTAATAAAATGCTTGTAACAAACAAATAATCTATGACATACAAAGACTCTAATGACTAATAATAAAATATAGTAAAAACAAATGTATAATGGTGATATAAGAAAGGTTTTGAATGACTGTGTGCCCTCTTAAAAATTCTTACTTGTTTAATGATTAGTGTAGGCCTATTATTTTAGATCAATGACTACATAGTTAGAATTGATCTTGTATCCCAATAAAATTATTTTATAAGGTAAAATGAGATTAATTTCCTTGAGTGATATGTTCATCTCAAGGGTACAAAAAATTAAATAGCTAAAATATGAATCATATGGTGTAAACAGGAGATCCTAATCATTTTAAATGTACTTTGAGGAATGTGGAAAATAAAGTTTATTTTTAGTGTTGTATAATGGCTACTAGTATTGCGGTAAACCCTTCATTCCAAGATGTTGATAAATATAATATTGTATATCCCTTTACAAGATTCACTAAGTAGTTTTGAAATTACTAGAACACATTTGATTAAATCAATCAAAATTAATAGAAAATAAAGAGAAAATAAAAGACAACTATTTTTTTGTATATATCAAAAAAAAAAACCAAGGTCAAAATAAATAGCCTTAGTGTCAAATTTATATAAGGTAATAAGATATCATTCGTCAATGATGATACATCATTTCTTGATGTTAAATTGAATACAAGGTAGAATAAGTTAAATCATTATGTATTATATTTTATCCAAGGTCAAAGGCTATTTTATTTCAATGTAAGGAATTTCCATAAATTTGATGACATCCTAGGAAAAAAATAAGTAAAACAGCAAGTAAGCAATGTTATATAAATAATAGTTTGATTATAATGTTTAATATGTTTTGAATTGAAACTAATCAAATTAATATATATTAAACTATTGAAGTGGAAATGCTAAAATATACAAATTTGATATTAAAATAAAAATATGTTATAGAATTCTAGATAATTTAGAATTTCATAGAAAATAGTGAAAGAGCCTAAGAATATGAAAATATCCCTATAATATATTTAACACTAATTTATGAATTGAATCCAATTAAAACCCCTATAAATAGTGTTGAATCTAAAAAAATAAAATCAAACTATGTTAGGACAATGCCACAGAGGAGAATAAGGGAACAATGGGACCTTTTTTGTTGACCATGATGAAATACTAGTTGAAGGTGTGGTTGAACTTTTTATATAGATATATGAAACTATAAATTAGGTCTTTTTGATTCTTTACAAAAGACGAATAGATGCATGAAAGACCTACACAATAAAAACCCTTTTTCCCACATAATTAACAATATTTTAAAAAAATACAAAGGGTGGAAATAGGTAAGTCGAGTAACTAAAATTTCCTCAAAAAACTTCATTTAATCAAAGTTCTATCTATGTATCCCAAATTGGCCTTAGGGTGATGTAGTTCTCCCTTATATATATGGATTTACAATTGTGAATGCAACACTAAATTATCTTTCACCTATTATAACCATTTTAATAAGCAAGAAAATTATGCATTCAACTCTTGACATGTAAATAAAATTAATATTTAATAGTATAAAGTAGATATAATATTATTTATAATATGTTTATTCATATAAAATTCATCCTTGTCTTCTAACAAGACCATTGCTTATATAAACGTCTTGATTTTAAATTTTTAATTCATTCGCATGCAATGGAAAAAAATTGAAAATAATAATGGTAATAAAACATATTATTTTAACCATAGATATTTTAAAATATTCTAAAAGTTATGTTGGGACATGGACACATTACCCAAAGATGGATGAAAATCGACCTTCTCTATGTAATGCGATCATGTCCAATATACTAAAAATGTAAATCCAAATACTTATTTAAGAATTTAGGGGTCCCAAAGGTGAATGTGGAAATATAAAATAATAAAATACAACATAAAAATTATCAATTAAAATAAATGATTTTATGACTTTCAAAAAAACATGTCAATAGTCTCCTTTATTGGTCAATAATAGTCAAGGTAAGTAAGCTTGTGTGAAAATGTATACTATGAATGAAATTGAGTCAAATTTGGGTGGATACACTTGGTTAATTTTATGGTCCCATGGGGGAAATGGTGAGGATTCACCCCAATGTATAGTCATGATAATGGATGTGTCCTAGGTGATAAAGGTGATGGGACTACTATAGGTATGACAATTATTATTTATACTCTCACTTTATTTTCTTAAACGTATAAATATACATTCTAAGTACTATATATATAATATAAATTTTGGATTTCTTTATGAAGATGTACCAAAATAGAAGACATTTTTTGGGACTTTAGTGGATAAGGTAAACCAATATATATTTGACATAATGTTACTAAATCATGATACCACAAGGATTCATGATCATGTAGAACATTTTTTTGGAGCTAATATTAACTTTTTTAAATTTATTGGAGAAGCTACTAGGGATCTCAAGTGCCTTGATAATGCAGTAACATTAGCATAGGTAGGAGCATATTTTTCAGTGGTTTGGCATACATTTTTTTATGGAGATAGCCACACACACGACTAAAATTTTACAAGTGGTAGGTCTATAAGAACATGTGGCCTATCTGGAGGGATAAGTCTAGGGTGTGAAGATAAAGATTTAAACATTATGAGTGAGGTTGAAATATGTTCAAAATAGATATTCCTTGGAGAATTTGGAACCTATTCCTTAGGTATTGTAGGTGACACACAATCATAGGGCCTAAAGTTTTATACTTTGATGTATCTTTTATGTATGCATGATGTACTAAGATGTATTTATGTATAAAAATAAGATATGCATGTGTGTGTGTGTGTGTAATTTTTACTCATTTTTTTAATCTAAAAGTATGTAAATGGTGTTATGAGTTATTTATTTTCTATCACATATAGTTTTGTTAAGATCATGTTATGGGAAAATGTGATGTATATTTTATTATTTTATAGGAAATGAATTGTGAAAAGAACAAAAATGAAGGGATAAAATGAAATACTTTAAGAAGATAGGCAAATAAAAAAACCAAAGATATAAAAATATTATTAAAAAATGAGTGAAAATGATACCCAATATAAGTAAAATAGAACATAAGACATGAAAAATATTGTAAATAAAAATTTTAAAAATCACTTCAAATGTAACAAGAAACTAGTCATGTGCTATGAAAAAAAATTATACAAAGAAAATATCTAAAATAAGAAAATGTGAAAAATAATATAAATAAGTATATATATGGAAAATATGTCCTCTAATGTAATATAATTAAATTCATATTTAATAAAACATAAATAAAGACATACACATTTTTAAATTACATCTAATGTAAGATAAGGAAATACTTGAATGAAAGAAAGACATGCATAGAATTGAGCCAAAGACTTCAATGATTAAAAATCAGTGTTTGTGAAAGAACATGGTGTAATAAATCATAACCATATAGATATATGACGGTGATGAATAAGATTGTGTGGGTATGTATAGTGATGGAATTATTTTATGAAGGCCTATTAATATTCCCCAAGTTATTGTAGTCAAACTCATAACTAAAAAATCCAAGTGGCATTCAAAATGATAATTAAAAGTAAAATATAAAGAAAAACTATACTAAAAGGATGCAAGGAAAAAGGTAGTTTTTGTGACCATCACAGCCAATTTTAAAATTTAAAAGAGGGACATATTTATTCTTAAAGAACATATATTTATTGCCCATTAAGAAATAAATTGACCATAGAAAATAAACATGCTAAAGCCCAATTTTAATAATCCCATTTTATATTTTCATAAAAAAAATTGGCTTAAATTGATATTAACTTTAATTATAAGGCTATATTTTTAAAAAATTATTTATTTGACTACTTGAGTTAACTCTTTTTATTGTCATGTCTATCGTGTCTACTTTAAATTTTGAATTATTACTTCACAAATTGGCTTTGAAATTGCCACATGTCTCTTTCTTGTTAAAATTTGATAGACTATTTTGTCCTTTTAGAGCTACAAATAATATATTGAGTTATCAAAAAGGGGTATTCAAACTCCCCATTTGACACTTGAATGAAAATACAAATATGGGTTCTTTTCACACCTTTGGCATCATGACATGCATGCCACTACAAGATCACACCATGTGTATTCTTCTCAAAATGAATTAGTGAACACTTAAAATTTATAATTCACCAAACTCTATGACTACCTGGATATTTTATATTACTTTTCATGTCTCTCTATCACTTCATTTTATGACTTTGTAAAAAGGTATTACATTTTTAATACCCATGCCTAGGAAACTAAGTGAGATTATTCCATGTGTCTCCATCTCATAGCTCTACATGCCTAAATTCATTCCTCTAAGTCATGAATTTTATGACTATGAAACTATTTAAGAATATTCTTCATGTCACCAACTTATAGGGTCATTGACCTTGGTTTAACAAGCTATGTTATAAGTGCATGTGACTAGGATACTACACAAGATCATGAAACATATCATCACTTGTGATAAGGATACTACACAAGATCACAAAACATGTCATCACCTGAAAACATCACAAACCTAGATACAAATATGATAGACTATGAAGACTAAGACTATATGACTAGGTGAAAATATGCCATATTTTATGTTTCGAAAAGTTAGGAGCTATATGTTATCCACATATTTTTCCACTTGTTCCTCATGGTACAACTAACAGTCACATGTCATTCCATATTTCATCATCTTTGAGTTTTATAAAATTATAAAATTTAGATAAAAATTAAAATTCTTATCTAAGAAATATGTTGGAAGCACAATCACTAAGAGGGGGAGTGAATCAGTGTCTTCAAAGCATTTATTCAATTACACTTAAGCATACATGAACCTTTCATACAAACATGAGCATCTATAAAATCATATGAAATCATAAAAGATCATGAAACACATTACATATTTGGGAAACCCTCAAGGGAAAGAAAAAAAATTGATCCCTACAAATGGAATGCAGTCCTATAAGTCAAAATATCACAATTTAGTGAAGCACCAACCCCATCTAGATCAGCACAAACTTGCAAGGAGGCACAAACCCCCTAGATGACTCAAAAATAACTAAACCACTTGAAACTTTTGATCACCTTCATAACACCTTATGTATCATAAAATATATGATGATCATATTCTTTATCTCTTCTCATTATTTTATCCCTCTCAAATTGCCTTCTAGGCTTCTTCATTCAACTAAGACTCTTTAAGATAGATTAGGTCATATGACATTGATATTCATAATAATTACCCTTATTATATCATCATGATAGTTTATATACACCCATATTATTGTCTAAAATACCTCCTTAATCCCTTCAAAGTGGTATTTCCTTTGCTTGCACTCTATCATACTCTAACAAGTCAATTATGCTTTGTTCTTATACAATCCTTTAGATCATACACCTCTTGGTTAGACATACAAACTTTAAAACTTGTATTTCCATTAAAATAGGTCTTATAACACAATTCATACATGAATTAATAATTATAATAGGTTATCCTCAACTTAAAATACCAAAACCTCTTTTAGGCCTTAAGAAGACCTAAGTGAATTAGGCCTTCATTAATACATGTTACCCTTTGATATCCTTAGAAAATTTTAAAAATTTAAAAATGATATGAAAACTTGATATTAGTTCTATGACACTTTATATCTCCAACCACGACTTGAAGCACACCATTAGTAATGTTCACACTAGGCCTTCACATACACAGAAAGGTATATCTTGAATAACTAAAGACAATATGTTATTTAACCACACAAAAATGAAAATAAATAACATAAAAATAACATAAAATACCTAAAAAACTTCATCAAGTACATTATACTTCACTACATATGATAAAAGGACTCAAAAACACTCCTACAACTTGTTCACTCAAAATCGCCAGTTTTCCTCAAAGACCAGTCATGGTGACTTAGACCTCTAACATTTGTATAGACATTTTCAATGAATTTTTATGAATGTAGATGATCATATGATATAATTATAAAACTATCAGATATAAATATGATATGTTCAAATAGAAATATTAGTCTTCCAGACCAATCTCATAACCATGTATCTCATTGTCTCATCTAAACTAGAGAGGTCAACTTGTGAGAATTTTTTCACTATAATCATTGAAATTTAAAAAATTTACTAAAAATTAACATTTATTACAAGTCCTAAACAACATCTTCATTTACTTTTTTTCATCACCCTATTATGGTAACACATTCCTAATCTTTTTTTCACTTTTACCTAGGTTTTTCACTATTTCTGTCATTAGGCCTATTAGTGACTGACTTAACTTAGATGACTAGTTTATCACAATTTATGGATAAATTATATACATAAACATTCATGTACATGAAAAATGAGTCTCAAATTTCATCCTCCATCTATTTTTATACTATGACTTGGTCAAATCTGATTGTTATAGCAAATATCTAAGAAATTATCACTAACATGTAGGGTCTACTCACACAACTAAAAACCTAAACACACTTGTAGATGCTTGGGATAGTTTAATAAAACCTCTAATAGATTACATAATCATACCAGTCCATTCTATGCACTTTTGATCCACATCTTTAACATCAAGTCCTTATTAGGGTTTTAAGAGGGTTTAAACTTCTTTCCATTATTTACAATCATTCATAAAGCATATCCCTTAAATCCAAAAATAAATACCTATAATTTTGAGATAGGACCCTTCCCCATATATCATTAATATCTAATATTCCCATGCAAAGGGTTGATGAGATAGTTAGCACAAGAAAAACCTTCTTGGGTAGAGAACCATTCATTATGTGCACTTAAGAGATATTGTAACACATTTTCCTACCTTATCCCTCAAAATTTAACTTAAAACTTCATTAAAATTATTAAAAAAAACTTGAATCACCTTTTTTAACTCTCCCCTACTCACACTTTCCTTGAAAATTGATCTTGATACCCCATTAGGTCACACACTCTCTTTGATCATGTAGACCTTAAGCCTTAAAACTGACCTTTATGCCTCTTTACATACACTCTCCACCATTATAACATACTCAAGAAACCTCATACATTCTTAAACACTATTATACATCCTATATATGCCTTGACAATAGATCACGATGCCTCATTAGGCTAGATAGGGTCTAGGTGCAAATTTGGTCTGAAGATATTACCCATATAGGCTTACCTTGAAACTCTCATGAGTGTTCCAATGCCTCATATACATGCTCAAGAAACCTCATACAACTACTCATCCCTATGTTCATTCATCTCACCAAGCCATCATGTTCCTTCATGCACAAGACTAGGCATCTTATGCACATTCTTTCTCAAAACACTACAAGGCTCAATCACTTGATAACTTTGACAAAAAGGACCTTCTATGTTGACATTCACATCATTCATGTAGTCATAATAACATATACTAATAATATTTTACACTTTCAAAATAATTATGATACTCATCAATATTATCTCTCATAGTGACACTCTTCAATGACATCATGAATACCTTCTCAAGAACCTTTAACATCAATGACAACATGAATGCCAAACTTCAACAATGGGAGTAATGCTCAATAATCTCCCCCTTTGTCATTTATGGAAAAACCCAATACAAACTAATCATTATTATCTCCCCATTCTGTTATTTCTCCCCCTTTGACATAAATGAAAAATTGATGTCTACAACTCCTTGGATCATACTCCTTGCAACCAAAATACTCAACACACAGGACTATGAGTTATTGAGACATAATACAAACATGCTCCTCCTATCTCCATGTGACCTTCTTGTAACAAATCACCTATTATTATAGATAATTAACCTTATTATATCCATATAAGTACTTGGTTTCTTCAATTATTTCTATGGGTAGGAATTACACCCAATTCCTAGCTTAGGTGTTCAAATGTTACCTTTGGAAGTGGTTTGGTCAAAATGTATACAATTAGATCTTGTGTAGAAACATATTGAAGTCTAACACTTTTTTTACTTAATTTATCTCTTATAAAATAATACCTAATGGTGATGTGATTATTCCTTGAGTACATGGAATGGTTGTTTGAGACACTTATAGTACTTGTATTATCACAATAGATAGGGCTAGGACCATCATTCTCCACTTTGTACTATTTTAGGGTTTGTCTCATCCATAATACCTAAGTGAAACATTAATATAATATAGTTTACTCATACCCATAATTGGATAATTCTATTTATGTTTATTTATTCCTTATTTATGAAATTAGGCACCCACCCAAGAAGAAGTCTCCTCCACTAGTACTTTTTATATCATCGAGACTTCCTACCCAGTATGCATTTGTATAGGCTATCAAATTGAACTCCTTACTCCTTAGATACCATAACCCATACTCCATAGTCCCCTTGAGGTACCTAAGTATCCTTTTTATTACTTGTATATGATTTTCCTTTATATCTACTTGAAATATTCCCACAAGACCTATTGCTTGTATGATGTTAGGTCTAGAGGCAGTGGTGTATATAAAACCTCCAATCATTAACCTATGTGACATTTGATTGACCTTTGAAGACTCATCTTCCTTTCTCAACTTACACCCTTTGATCATAGGCGTACTAACTACCTTGAAATTTTCCATCTTAAACTTCTTCAACTTCTCTCTTATGTACTTGGTTTATGAAATGAATCTATCTTTATCAGATTGAGTGATTTACAACATATGAAAGAATCATAGTTTTCCAAGCATGGACATCTCAAACTCTTTCATCATCACCTTTTAAAATATCTTGGTCATGTTATCATTGTTTCCACCAAATATGATTTCATCCATATAGACAACAACTCACAACTAATGGTTATCTTCTAACTTTATGTATAGATTATTATCTATAACTCACATTTTGAATCCTTGATCTAATAGATACCTAACCAACCTGACATACCAAGCTCTATGATCTTGATTTAGACCATAAAGAGAGTTTTTAAACTTTCACACATAGTACTTGTCACATGATAGTGATGCCCCCTTACGTTGATCTATATACACATTTTCTTTCAAATTCCCATTCAAAAATTCATATTTATCATCCATCTAGTATACCTTGAACCCTTTAAATCTTGTATATGCTAGAAATAATTTGATGGCCTCTAATATTTCTACTAGTGCAAAGGTCTCCTCAATTTACACCCCTTCACCTTGTGCATATCGCTTTCATACGAATCTATCCTTGTTCCTAGTGACTTATCTATCTTCATTCAACTTGTTTCTAATCACCCATTTTATGCCAATTACATTCTTATCTTTAGGCCTAGGAACTAGTTCCCGAGTCTCATTATTCTCTATTTGGTATGATTCCTCATTCATAACACCTATCCAAAAAAAATTATTTGCTTGATTATATAATATTATTATCTTCAATCTTAGATAATAGATCAACATTCTCTTGACTTATATTACTTATCATTAGTCTCCTTATCTACATACCTACATTCTTGTTGTCAATGATTTGAGATTCATGATGATCTCTTTGAATTTGTCTTAAGGGGCCTTTTGATTCCTATCACTCAACTTCTTATTATTCCTCATCAACCTCTATAATTTCCTCTTCATTATTGATGTCTAGATTCTCTAAATTATCCTTTGATTGTGAGTGTGATTTCCTTATCTCATCAATCTTCACATTGGTGTTTTCCACTATCTTTTATAACCTCTTGTTATAACATCTATAGGCTAGGTTCATTTATGAGTATCCTAAAAATATACCTTTGTCATATGTGAAATCAAACTTTCCTAAGTCTTCATCATCTTTTTTGATGAAACATTTTCTTCGAAACACTCTAAAGTGTTCCACATCGATAGGTCTACCCTTCCACAATTCATAAGGAGTCTTATGGCCACTAGTCCTTATTTTTCCTTTATTAAAAATGTAGATTAAAGTGCTTATTTCCTCTCTCCAATATCCATTATATAATATAGGCACATTTATCATATTTCTATCCATCTCTTGAAATATCATAATCTTTCGTTCCACTACCCTATTTTTTTGAGGTGGCCTAGATGCCAAGAATTATCTCCTTATTCCATGAGCCTCACAAAAGACATCAAACTTAGTGGACCAAAAATCTCCTCGTTGTTCATATCTTAGGCACTTTATCTTCCCATTCTTCTCATTCTTAACATGAACCTTGAATTCCTTGAACCTATCAATCTCTTTTGACTTTTATTTCAAGAATGCAACCCAAATTATTCTTGTGTAGTCATCTATGATTAGCATTAAGTAGTTATCTCCTTGAATGCTATGAAGCCCTATAGGCCCATAGAGATTAGTTTATATTAAATATAAGGGTATTTTATTAAATTACTCCTTGGACTCAAACCTTATTCTAATCTCCATATCATGTTGACATGACTTGAAAAGTATGTTTGTAGGTTTGGTGATCTTAGGCATGTTCTTCACAAACCTTTTAGTGCTTATCTTGACCATATTCTCAATGTTTATGTGACCTAAAATCATGTGACATATCCAAATTTGATCCATATTGATCATAAATCATCTCTCCTTCTTGATCTCATTCAATACATACATATATATATATATATATATATATATATATATATATATATATATATATATATATATAATTCTTAGTCCTCTTACCATTGGCAATTATCCTTCCTGATTTGGTTCTCCTTATGTCACACCCTTAGTTATGAAAGGTTAGTGTGTGTCCTTGATTTAAAATTTGAATTAAACTAAGAAGGATATGTTTTAAACCTTCAATATACAACACATTTTGTGTCTTGGTCTTCCCATTTTCCAAAATCAAGACACCCTTGCTAACTACATTAGCAGTTGTGTTGTCTCCAAACCCCATTATTCCTATAGAATTCTTTTTAAATAATATGAACTTATTTTTGTCTCATGTCATGTGGATTAAGAAACCACTATCTAAATACCATTTCATTCCTTCATATTGAATGTGAAAGTTAGTCTAAGCTAGCATAGAATCATCTTTAGTCTTTTGTCCCTCCTTATAAAATAGTCCATCTTGACTCTTGAGCTCAATAGACCAATCCTAACTTGATTTGGATTATATAACAATGTTTGACCCTTCTCATGCAATCTAGGAGCTTCATATGTATTTTCCAATCTTGAGGGACTTATAACTCTATTATAATATAATATTATAATGTGTCCCATATTATGACAAATGTAGCAAACAATATTTATATACTTACCTCTTGACTGATCACTCCTTTTCCCATGGTCCTATGATAACTTATCCTTTATTGCATTGGATTGCCTAATTGGTCTTTTCATTTTGGTACTCTTAATTTTTTATAACTTCTCATTCTTTCTCTCTCTATCAAACTTATTCATCTTGTCTATGAGATGCTCATGCTCAACCTTCAAGGAATCTATCTTTTTCTTTAACTAGTCATACTGAACTTCCTTTGATATAAACCTTGTATTGACAACTTCTAACTAATTATTGAGATCCTTAATATTCTTATTTTCATGATTCAAATCATCAAGGGTACTTTTGAGATCAAATTTAAGGTCTAATTCAGCTTCTTCTTCTTCACTATCATAATAGACTTCCTCATCATACATGTTGTCCTCTTTCTTTTGATCACTAGACATCTTATGCTTCTTAGGATCACCTTCAAGCTATTAGAATTTATTCAAAGGACTAGTATATGATACCAATTTTTGTAATCACAATCATTGAGAGTGAATGGGGGTGAATCAGTGTCTCAAAACATTAATTCAATTCCACTTAAGTATATATGAACCATTCATACAAACATGAATATCTAACAAAGCATATGCAATCATACAATATCAAGAAACACATTACATATGTGGGAAACACTCAAGGGGAATAAAAAAACATTTATTCATATAAATTTATTATATTCCTATAAGTCAAAATACCATAATTTAGTGAAGCACTAACTTCACATGGAAAAACAACCCCAAATAGCTAAACACCAACTCAGTTAGGCGTTAAAAAGCACTAACTTTCAAGGAGACACCAAACCCCTAGATGACTCAGCACCAACTCATCCACCTAAAAATTTTGATCACCTTTATAACACCTTTCTTTCATATAATATGTGATGATCACCTTCTTGATCTCTTCTCACTGTTTTATCCCTCTAAAGTTACTTTCTAGGCTTTTTCACTCAACTAGGTTTATTCAAGATAGATTAGGTCATATGACCTTGATATTCATATGTTATACCATTTTTATATATTCATGAGTCTATATACACCCATATTATGGTCTACAAGACCTCCTTCAGATCTTCGAAGTGATATTTTCTTTGCATGCACTCTCTCATACTCTAACAAGTCATTAAGGCCTTGTTCTTATATAATCTTTTAGCTCATACACCTCTTGGTTAGAAATACACACTTGTAGACTTGGATTCCCTTATAGTATAACTTATAACAAAATTCATACATGAATCAATTATTATAATAGGTCATCCTCAACTTAAAATACCAAAACCACTTTTAGGCCTTAAAGAGACCTAATTCAATTAGGCCTTCATTAGTATATGTTACCCTTTGATCTCCTTGGAATAATTTAAAAATATAAACATGAAAATAAAAATTCATACACCACCAATAATCTCATCTTATTTTCATGACACTTTCGAGTTCCAATCACTACATGAAGCACACCATTAGTATTGTTCACATTAGTCCTTCATACACATAGAAATGTCTATCTTCAATAACTAAAGATAACATGTTATTTCACCACACAAAAATGATAATAAATCATATAAACATAGCATAAAATACCTCAAAAACTTTATAAAATGCATTATAATTCATTACATATGGAAAAAGGACTCAAAAACACTCTTGCAACTTTCTCACTCAGAATTATCAGTTTTCCTTAAAGACTAGTCATGGTGACTCAAACCTCAAACACCTTTATAAACATATTAAATTGATTTTTATGCATTTATATTATCATATGAGATCATTATGTCATTATAATATATAAATATAATATGGTTAAATGGAAATATTGGTCTTGCAGACTAATCTCATAACCTTCTATCTCACTGTCTCATCTCAACCAAACAGGTCAACTTGTGAGAAAATTTTTCACTATAATCATTGACCTCCGAAAGTTATTAAAAAAATGAACATGTATTAAAATTCTCAAACAAAATATTTTTGTACTTTATTTCATCATGCTATCATGGTAATACATTCCTAATCTTCTTCTCACTACTACCTGGGGTTTTCACTATTTTCACCATTAGTCATGTTAGCAAATAACTAACTTCAATGACCATTTTAGCACACTTGAGGGATATATTCTATCCATAAACCTTCATGGACATGAAACATGAATCTATATATTCATCCTCCATCTATTTTCATACTTTGACTTGGTCAACTCTAATTACTATAGCAAATCTTTGAGAAATTAGCACTTTCTTGTAGGGTCTACTCACACAAATGACAACTCAAACAAACTTGGAGGTTCTTGAGATAGTTGAATAAAAACTCATATATCTTACCTAAGCATACCAATCTATTTTATATAATTTTGATCAACATCTTCAACATCAGGTTCATATTAGGGTTCTAATGTTTCCATTCTTAATGATTATTCATAAAGCATAACCCTTCAATACAAAAACAAATGCACATAATTTTTATCTAGGACCCTTACCCATATATGATCAATATATCAGGTTCTAATTTATAGGTTTTAAAAGCTAATGAGAATAAGAAAAACCTTCTCAAGTAGAGAACCCTTCATTATGTGCACTTGAGAGACCTTAAAACACATATTCATACCTTATCCTTCAAAATTTGACCTAAAACCTCATGTACATGCTTAAAAAAACTTGAATCATATTTTTTAATGCTCCCCTACTCACATTTATTTTAAAAATGATCCTGATACCTCATTAAGCCACACTCTCTTTCTTTTCTTGCTTAGACGTTGACCTACAAACCACATTAGGCCTTAATACTAAACTTCATTCCTATTTTCATACACTCTCCACCACTCATACATACTAAAGAAACCTTATACATGATTAAAAACTATCATACACCCTTTATATGCCTTGACATTATATCATGATGCCTCATTAAGTCAGTCAACATCTAGTAGTGGTTTAGGTATATACTTGGTCTAAAGGTTTTATCCTTATAGGCTTACCCTGAGACTCTCATGAGTGCTTCAATACCTCATATAAATGATAAATCAACCTCATAAAACTTCCCATGCATTTTTTTATTCATCTCACTAAGCCATAATGCTTGTTCATGCACAAGACTAGGCATCCTATGCATATACCTTCTCAAGACACTACAAAGCTCAAGCACTTGACAACTTTAAAAATAATGACCTTCAATTCTAGCCTTCACATCACTCATTGACTCACAAGAAATTATACCAATCATATCTTACATACTCATAATCACTACAATATTGGTCAATATCCTCTCTTATAGCTACACTCTTCAATGACCTCATGAAGACCTTCTCAAGAACCTTTAAAATCAATGATAACATCAATGCCAAACCTCAACAATAGAAATCATTATCAACATGATAAAGTTACATAATTCCATGTGTCCCATCATGAAAATTATATTATAACATCAATAAATCATGATAACATAACCCTATGTACTTACACTTTAGAGGAACCTAAACATAGTGACAGGCCATGTGTTGTTATTAACATTGTTAGTTATAAATTAAAATGAAACATTATAAATCATATTGAAACTAAGTGATAAAATGAAAAATATAAAATCTAATAGACATCTTAAATTCAATGAGGATGACTAAAATCCTAAAAGTTGGGAAAAGCTAACATGTGTAAAAAAACATGCAAAACCATACTTTAGAAAATAAAATTCAAATTAAAAATATAGTTGACATCAACCATTGTAATTGAATTAATTATTAGGAATAAGATATCATATAAATGAATTATTTTCTTATGCTAGTCTATATTATTTACCTCAAATCTATGGAACATTATTTATATACAAGCTAACACACAAATTAAAATCCATATCTCTATAGTCTTCTCTACTCTAATTATAAAAATTGAATGAAAAGCTTAATGATAATTTTAATGGAAGCTAAAGACTATATTTTTTCTCTATATTTGTTTGTCTTAGGAACCAAGGTGGAATTTAATGACAACATCTTACTCGACATGCCTAGCCAACCACTTCCCACACTATTAAGGGATATTTTTAGAGGTTAGATCATCTTGATCATATAATGACTAAGACAATGTATATCTCCAATAAAAGGAATAAAAATACAACCTAATATTTATAAAATTATTTAGGATACACAAAGTAGATGCCAAACCCAAGGTATTTTCTTTTATATATGTGCTCCATAATTTAATCACTATTGATATGTGCACAAATGATATTACTCATAGTATGTTAGTTATGTATATGTGAAATTGTATCTATAGTATTATTTGATAAATAATATGGATTACATAAGCTATACACACTTTAAAATCAAACATTAGTCTTTTAATGGTTCAAAAACAATGATGCCAAGGACATTTTTCAATACTAGGAAAATGACCCTAATAATTTTTTCAAAAGGAGGAATGTGAATTCTACTCAACTCATAAAATTTACACTAGGGGTCAGGATTGTTATGGGATTATTACAAATAATTCATTATTCCCATTATATTTATTAGTTAAATTAGGTTTATTTCCCCCTCTTATCTATAATCCTAGATATCAAGGGCCTACATATGGTTATAAGCTTTGATTTGAAATAACAAAGACTTCCCCAAAACACACTAGATGGAAAAATTTAAAAGATGTCATATTAATAGGATGTATTATCTATGATAGTGAACCTTTCAAGGTATCTCCATTGGAACAAAGAGATAATGATGAAAAAATATGTGAAGGTTTTTAAATATTCCACATTTGTAAATTTAGAAATAATATACAAAAAATTGTAGACATCTTTTATATTGTGGTCTACAAAGTTGTGAATGCACAACCTATGCTAATGTTATATGAATAAATTATAATATCACTCAAGTATATATATGATTATTCTTACCATTTGTATAACATGGTCATAAGTGTATAAGGCACATTACTTGCACCCTTATATTTTCTAAGACTAGTGAAAGACAAATTTATTGAGCAAGAGATAGCATATCAATTATCTAAGAACAGTGATAAAAGTTGTAAAAGATAAAAATTTAGAGTTATAAAAAAATTAATCTTAGCATAGGATGAAAATAATTTTAACAATAGGAATAATTTTCCAAGCCTTCTCAATGCAGGTCCTCATTCTGTCTTAAATTAATAGAATTCATCTTTTGGGAACCCAAGGGTAAAGTAGATTCCAAAGAATATTAAGAGTTACATATGGCCACAAAGTATATGACCATTCTTATATTTTTATCAATGTTAATGATAAATCCCAAGTTTACAATAGAATAAGATTTGGACAAATTCCCATGTAAATTTCATAGTAAATTCAGTGTAACCTTTCCATTAAAAAGCTAGGTGAAGAAGAAATAGATCAACTTGAGAGAGAGAATTATTCATAAGAGACTAATGAATAGTTTAAGATGAGGATACTTAAAATTATCTTACCATATAAAACCACACATACATAGACCCCATTCATGGATGCATGTGCGTCCTTTCTCATTCCTAAGGTCACATTAATATTTATTTAAGTTGATACAGTTTAACCTAGTCCATCACAAGTAGTGATTCATCCACCTTATCCCCCTCATTTGGAAGCTCCAAAAAGTCCTCATGTGATTTTTAAAGTCAAAATAACTCTTTTTATCTATATTCACCATCCAAATGTGACATTGGTAGAGATACAACAATATATACCTCCATTCTTATGACCAACACTGGATATAACTTATTGAAATACTAAATATGATACTTCAGTGGACCATCTAGTAGAGGACCTAGAAGAATAGCATACAACTAATTATTTCAAAAATTTCATATGTAGGTATATTTTAGTTTTTTTATCACTAGTTATTCTCATGTTTATGATATATAGAAATCAACAGTATATGTAGATGATATATTTCCTATTTTTGATAATGAAGTTATCTAGGAAGACAATCCCTTTGGTATGTATATTATTTTAGGTAGCACCTTTATTACTTTTATTAAAATTATTATAGCTCATGTTTGTTCCCCTATCTATCCAGTTGTTACTTCATTTGATCCTTTTGTTTATCATATTATAATTTATTTTACAAATAAATTTGATTCCTTGAATGTTTCTATCACTTTACCTAATATTTCTACATTAGTTGCTTCCATATCCACTCTGATCACTCCAACTAGTATTATTATTATATTTACCACATTATTTGAATTAGGACAATCCAAAAAGACCTCAATAATAGCTACTATAAAATATTATATTATTTATGATAATGTTGTTGATTAATTTGTTATTTTTGGGAATAATGTAGTTTTATGCCTATTTAATAAATATGTCTAAGTAGGATAAATCAGTAAATAATATTCCTAATTAAAGCTACTGATTTGTGAAATTAAATTTCAATTAGACCTTTTCTAAAAATAGAAGTGAGAGACAAAATCAAACTTAGCTTATTATGGATTGTTCTGAATGAGATAGGGTTTGGAAATTTGTGTATAATACTGGGACACTGTCACAAATAAGATCTTGGAATTTATTTTTTGATTGGATAGGAGTGCCAAAACTAGACACTAGAGGCTCCAACACTATAGTCCTTCAGCATTTTTGTCTTGAGGATTTAAGCTTTATGGGTTTTGTTCACCTACTTAGTGTGAGCTTACGTACCAATTTTTCAGGTCCTCATTATCAATAAATCTACCTATAGATATGATTCTTCATGTACTTTTATCTTCTATGTAATTGAAAGAAACTTTGGGTAATGGGGAAAGGGGTTTCTGTGTGTAATATTTACTAGACGTGCTTCCCACCCTATGTGTGGGCATGTTGCTTACATACCAATACTCTGGCGAGGGATCAAGCCATATGTATTTCTCCCTTTAAGAGTGCTTAGTGAATTAGTGAATGAAATGCAAGAAATGCCAAAACTAGGTATGTTTGAGATGACTAGGGATTGGTGTAAGGACTTGAATTGGCTTAAAAGCATATAGGCTAGTTGTATACAGAGAATATGGAAGACTAATTGAGGGGTCTTTCTTGTATTCTTACTTTCTTGAATGATATTTTCCAACCCCTTTCCAAATTATATTTGAATGGGATTTTATATGGATCTATTGGTCATGGGTTAAATGAATTCATGTTAAAATAATATAATTGAAGATAAAGATATAGAATGAAATGACTATTGGGCGTAAGATGCACTTGGACAATAGTGCCAAAAGTTGGACACCTTAGGGTTTGGTGCTAGTCTCCAAGTTGGGAGTTATTCTCTTAAGTTGATGGGGCCTAGGGAGATGGATTAGTCATGAAAAGAGGGTCTTAGCTCAGCTGAGATCAAGTTTGAAAGGTCACAAATGACCAAGAATCAGTGAAATTAAGCCTATGAGGGTCATGAGAGCAAGTAAGAGGGACTTAAGGATTGGGCGTCATTAGCCATGCTCAAGTTATAAAAAATTTCAATTTATATGACTACATTTCCCTCCCCCACCTTTATTCTATTGATGTAACAAAGAAAAATAGAAAGCGTACCTAAACTTACCTACAAAGGTGAAGCCCATGAATCTTATGTGATGCTAATTAATGTTAGATAGTACATAGAGAGCACATTATATAAGTGTTAATCTATAAAATGAAAATAAAGAGTAGATCAGTTCTTATTATATAAATATAAAATAAGAATGTACAAATCTAGGTAAGAGAGAGAGAGGATGAGAAAGGAATGAATACACCTCACCAGGTATGTGAACCGATATAAAACCTATTGTGAGCTTGAGTAAGGTTAAGTGTGTTGGGTATGTGTTCAATGATGTTATACTAAAAGTTATATCATGAACGGAGTTGAGTGCTCAATTCCAAAAAAATGGACCTTCAACTCCATCATCACCTACTGAGTGAAGTTAGATGATCATGCATGTGCTAATCAATGTTTGGACTATGTGTCCAATCCCTCTAAATAGGTGGCTTAAGAATATAAAGGTTGGTCCTTTAGCTCTATCATTGCCCACTGAGTGAAACTAAATGATCATGCATGTGTTAATCAGTGTTTGGACTATGTGTCCAATCCCTCTAAATAGGTTTCTCAAGAATACAAAGGTTGGCCCTTAGGCTCCATTGTTGACTCATGAAGTGAATGTATGAGATAATACTAGTATCAAGAAGTATGTCATATGAGATGGATTTTGAATCTCATAAATGCTCTATAAATCTAATAATGTGGTGTGGATATCTGAATATATGTTGAAAACTAGGCCAATATTGGCCAACTCAAAAAAGAAGGAGATTAGGCTTGTATGAAAGCCACTCTAAAAATAAAAATTTGGCTTATGTGGAAGCCATTCGATAACTCAGGTACTCAATAATGTGGAGGTTAGCCTTGTATGAAATTCACTCTAAAATTATTCCAACCACCTAAAGATAGAATAAGGCATGCAACTATTGAGAATGCCTAGGTAATGTTCAAAAAAAAAAATTAAAAAAAGAAGCAAAAGTGTTATGCAATCTACTCTTAATCACTGGTGTCTAAAACATAGATTATGATCTAGAAGTTATACCAACTACCAAATCTAAAACTAGAAGTGAGAACCAATCATGCCATGCATGATGCCCCATATGTCTAAATTCTTTGAGAAAATTGTATTGAAAACTAATGATCTGAATTGGTCTAATTATGGAAAACTATAGCTGAACCTACCTTTCTGCCTACTTCTAGAAAACCTAGTTTTTCTACTATTTGGATAGGAATACCAAAAATGGACACCCTAGTGTCTACTATTAAAATCTACCCTTGATGTTATTTTCTTAGGCTAAAACTAATCATTATTCTAGAATATTGATTGTCTACTTGGTTTTTTTAATTAGTTTGATGACTAGTTGTTGTTTTGGTTGTTTTGAAACTAGAATTTTTGATTGATAGGAGATCTGATCTAAGTGGAAAAACCCATGTTTATTTCACCCTCTTATAAGTGTAGGAATATGTACCTTGTAATTACTTACCTCAAAATAAGAAGCCTTATAAGTGTGTTAAGCTAGACATATAAATGATATAGCAATGATAATCAACAAAATATCTCAAGATATATCATGGTTTGATTTGAGAGATTATTAGATCAACAAGGGTATGCCTAGATAGATGTAACAATGTAATAACATGTGTAATTTACTAAACTAGAATTTAAAGTGTAAATTATTAGTTTGTTAATTGTTAGTTGAAGGGATGGAGCATGATATCTATCATGGCATATAAGAGAATAGAAAAAAGCATGATATAGATCATGACATTGTAATAATCGAGAAGCAATCAAGCAACAAGAACATAAATCAAGAAGAAAGAAGAAAAAAGCATATAAGGGTGGCCAAGGGGCCATGAAAACAAGGGACATGGGCACATGTCACTCAAACTAGAAATCAAGCATACAAAGCATGTTCAAATGCCACATACACATACAAGTGGAGTAAGAAAATTTGGCACAAGGACCACATGCACATAGAAGAGTACAAGCAAAGGACATTGGCAAATGTCCTAAGGCACACCCATGAATAGAAGCAAAGGACATTGGTAAATTTACTAAGGCACATATAGGAGACAAATAGGAACTAGAAATATAATCCAACAAGCTATGCTAAGCAAGAATAGAAAACATGTAATAACTAGAAAGAAAGAATCACATCTAACTAATCAAAGTAAGAGTGAAAGTATGCAATACATGTTTAGTAAAAGACTAGATATATGCTGAGAGATACACAAATTCTAGATACTAGTGAAATGTTGATATAGTAATCTATTTAATATAGTAAGCAATGTACATTAGCATGATAATTTGGAATGTATAGTGTAGGAATGACATAACCTGGATGGTGTAGTCTTATACAATATGCCCCCAGTGGGTATGTATATCGAAGTGTGTCTCAAATGTAGAAGTAAGATGTCCCCTTAATGGGTAAAGTGAAAAAAATAAACTAGTTGGATGTCACTTCACACACTCAAAGAAAATCAAGTGAAGCATGGTAATGCAAATAAATCAACATAAAATAGCATGAAACAATAAATGTAAATCCTAGCATGATACTAGAAATGTAAAACATGGATGATGCATACAATCAAAAAAAATTGGTGTTTTGACATTTTTGAATGTTTTTGTATTTTTAAATGTTATATTATTTTTATATTTTGACATTTTGGAACTATGTATAATCAATCAGAAGAGATTACGTACAAGAAAACATGAAAATAGATGATACTACCGATGAGTCTCATGTGAGACTCCATATCATTCTTTCCTATATTAAGGAGTGGAATCATGTGTGATCATGAAGCATGATGGAAATTTTGAGACTATGGCTCTAAAATTTGTATATGTTGTAAATTTTATGAAATATCTAAAGTAAAAACTAACTATGGGGTCCTTATATAACTCTGAGAAGTGGATGTAATTTTAGGGCTCTTAGGGACCCATCTAAAAGTAAGAGAATCTATCTAAACATGTGCTCTATGTGTAGATGCATGAGATCTCAATGAAACTACTTTGGGTGTGAATATTGTAGCTAGAAGCTATCTAGAATCTTGAAGCTTTAGAGGTGTATGAACCCTCTATACTAGCAATGGATGCCTCAATATTGTATGAATATAAATTTGAAGAGGAAATGAAACAAGAAGAGATGTTAAAACTAGTGGTAAAACTAAAACTGGTGGTGAAACTAAAATTGGTGAATGCAAACTGGTAGATGGCTCTGAAGTGGGGAGTGGTAACTCATATAAAACTCTATTAACTATAACAACCTAATTAGTATGAATGAATTTCACACATTTGTGAATTATATAAGGTACTTATCTAGGTTTTTGAATCCATAGTTGACCAATTAACATATCAAAAACTCCTATGATGGGAACTATAATGAATGGTGTCGCCACATGTGTAGGACTAACATATAGTGGAAGTACTATCTCTCCCAATAAAATTTGTATATTTCCATTGAAACCATTAATAACTATGTATGTCAGAGTGATATCCTACTCTAAATAACCCAAATGCTATAATAGTGTCAAGGTGCACATGTTAAGACTAGAACCATTATCAATAAGCACACTATGAAAAGGTTAATTATGAATGTGAGATTTGATAAAGAGTGCATGATAATCTGAATCATCTTTGATGATATCCTACTCTAATAAGGAGATATAAGGTCTACTTATAACTTTGGAATTATATACACCGATCATGTTACTCAAAGGATTTAACTCAACTGAAGGTTCCCTGTATGTATCTAGTGGTGGATGTGTATGATATGCATGATGAGCCCTTGATGTGTGCCCTGTATCCTATTTTAAATGTTATGGAAATAGATCTAAGAATATTTTCAATGTTTTATATTGTGTTTAATTTTTTGATGGAGGCTGAACTAAAGTGTAAATATCAATAGTGTTTGAATCTACTAGGTCCTATATTTTGTGCATTAAATAGATACATCTATTTTTTGTATGGCCTAGTGCCCTATGGTAGTTTCAAAATTCCTATTGATCATATCCCTTTAGAAGAGGATTTATTGGATCAACTTCCTAAATAGGAGGGAGAGATATGATATTACAATCTAAAAGTTGTTGTATAACCTTGGCTAGAGAAACTAGAAGATGTGAAAAAGTATGCCAAGGGGGTACTGATAAAACTATTCATTGAGAAGGATCTAAAACTGCATTAACTATAGGTTGATTATGCCCTTTAGTATCATTGAGCTTGACCTTATATGGGAATTTTTTATTACTTTTATTAGTTGTGTCTAATGTATTAGTGTACTTTATTTTACCCATTGAAATTAGTTTGAATTCTCTTTCCTTTAATGTGTGACACAATTCAATGAAGGAAGAGAATATTTTGAACATGATTGATTCATGAAGTGTTACTAGAAGACTTTGTTTGAAAATTTCCTTTAACTGTTGATCTATCATAGGGCTAGTCGTCTTAGCCAAGATGGTCTTATACTGAAGAACATAGTATGTGAGATGCTCATTTGGTCATTATTTCTATTGAACAATTTGTGCATATAAAACTTTATCACCAATATTGATACTAAAGTGTGTTAGGAACAAGTTAGCTAAAGGATTTAATTCATTGATCAACTAATTTTGTAGACTATATAACTATTGTAAATCATAATCCTTTAGACTCTATGTAAATATCTAGGTAAGTAGCCAGTCACTGGGTACATAATCCAAGCATGCTATGTGAAAATATCTCAAATGTGTCTCTGGATCACCCTTGCCATCATAAAGAGTAAGCTTAGGTTGAAAAAAACCTTGTGGTAAGGGTATAGAGGAAATGTGATGTGCCAATGGTGTATTCAAAAAAGAAAAAGAATCCAAAGCCTGCATAGGTCTAGTGGCACCTTGATAAATATGTAACACCTTGGATTGAAGAGATATCATCTCTTACACAAGGGCTACCACATCAGGAGAGTGTTGTACTAGTTGTAACTGGTGGCATAGAGGAAGGTTGGGTTGTTATATGGGGGTTTTGAGACATAGTTTCCCCTATAGTGTCATTTATAACTAGTTTCTCTATGGTTTGAGAAGATTGACCACTGTTCACTTTTTATTGTTCCTCTTGTATAATTTTAAGCATGTCATCTTGCATATCAGGATGTTTGGTTAAATTTTTTTGAAGTTCTCTTTTATCAGTTTCATCAAAACTAGTATATTGGGCCATTGTTAAATTAGGAAAATAATTTGAAATGTGTTTGAATGTTTTGCAATAAGTTGTAATAGGCAAAGTGCTAGAAAGGGAAAATACTGAATATAGGAAATGTAAAGTCCTAAAAATAGTGAATTATAAATTATGCAAAAAGGATACGAAACATGAAAACATATAAGGTGATAATGCAAGAAGCAAAAATGAGCTTGTACATGCAACTAGGGTTTTGACAATAATATTTTTGTAAAATACTATGACTTTGAGAAAATTAAAATGATTTTCTATATTTAATATGCAACTAAAAATTTAGAAAATGATTGGAAAATTACTGGGAGCTAGTTGATGCAACTAGGGTTTGAAATAAATTTATTTTAAAATGTACTAAAAAATTTTAAAATTTGAGATAATTTCTTATTTATATGTGCAAGCAAACAATTAGGAAATTATTGGGACCTAGAGTATGCAACTAAGGTTTGACATAAATTTATTTTAAAATTTACAGTAAAATTTGAAAATTTGAAAAGAATTTTTGATTTCAATATTTAGGAAAAAAATAATAAATCAATGAAAAAAATCAGCTAGGAATTTACCCTAAGGTTTTTGGGGCTTTTATGCAAAATTCAAAGTAAGTTCGGTTCACAAAATGATTTGTTGTTTTTGGGAATAATAGAGTTTTATTCATATTTAATAAATGGGTCTAAGTAGGAGAAAGTATTAAATAATATTCCTAATTAAAGCTACTAATTTGTGAAATTAAATTGCAATTAGACCTTTTCTAAAAATAGTAGTGAGAGAAAGAAAATCAAACTTAGCTTATTCTAGATTATTCTGACTGAGACAGGGTCTAGAAATTTGTGTACAACACTAGGACACTATCACCACTAGGATCTAAGACTTTGTTTTTTTATTGGATAGGAGTGCCAGAATTGGGAACCCTAGGATCCAGCATTGTAGTCCTCTAGTATTATTATTCTAAGGATTTAAGCTTTTTGGTTTTTGTTTGTTTGCTCAATGTGAGCCTATGTACCAATTTTTAGGTCATTTCTATCAATAGATATACCTTTAGAGATGATTCTTCATGTACTTGTATCTTTCATGTAATTGAAATGAACTTTGGAAAATGGGGAAAAGGGGTTTGTGTGTGTAATATGTATTGGATGTGATTCACACCTCATGTGTGGGCACACTACTGACATACCAATACTCCAAAGAGGGATCAAGCCATATGTAGTTATCCCTTTAAAATTTCTTGGTACAATAGTGAATTAAATTCAAGAAATAATAAAATTTGGTATGTTTGAGATGACTAGGGACTGGTGTAAGGACTTGAATTCACTTGAAAGTGTATAGGTTGGCTTTATGTAGAGAATAGGGAATATTGATTGAGTGGTCTTTTTTGTATTCTTGCTTTCTTAAATGATATTTTTCAACCCCTTTCTAAATGATCTTTGAATGGGATTTTATATGGATCTATTGGTCATGAATTAAATGAATTCATGTTAGGCTGACATGATTGAAAATAAGTATCTAGAAGGAAATGATCATTGGGGCCTAAGATGCAGTTGGATAATACCACCAAAATATAGATACCCTAGGGTCTGGTGCTAAAGTCCAATTTTTATGCTATTTTTTTGAGTTAATAGGTCCTATAAAATGGATTAGTCATGAATATATGGTATTAGCTTTGTTAGGATCAAGTCTGGAAGGCTAAGGATGACTAAGAATTAGTGGAAGTGCCTAAGAGGGTCATGAGAGCAAGCAAGAGGAACTTAAGGATTAGGTGTCATTATACATGCTCAATTTACCAGTTTTTGCTTTGTATATGACTACATTGAAATATCCCTATCAAATCTATCTTTATTTATATTATATATATTTCCAATCCCAAGGTTTGAAGATCTATTTTCTAAGTCCATTTTTCTACATATCCATTGTAAAGTCTTAGATCAACCCAATTATAATTTATAATTAATATAAATATTAAAATAGAGTATCATATAGTAAAAATCATTAAAGAGTCCCTTAATTTCATAAAATACATTATAAATAATCCACCTCAAACTAGTGTCTCTAGAAAGAGGATGGTTGACCCATAATTCCCTACATCTCTACCTTCTACATCTCTAAGATCACCCCGTAACTTGATCCTTTAACATTTATTCCACTATCATAATCTAGTCATCCCTTTTAATTACATCATATGATGTAACTTATTTTAATTAGCTAAATGTTACATCACAATGTATAGAATAGTTGTAGGTAGAAAATTTGTCTAGGAAAACCTTGGTCATCATTGAAGAGCCTAAGTTGACCTTAGATATTGATGAAACTTGTAATGAATTCAATAGGTTCATTAAAAGTAAGATGTTGAATGGAGGTATGAAAATTACATTTAGAAGAGAATAAGAACTCTTTAGCCTAACTGAGAAGAGGAAAAATCAACTAGGAGATCATGAAGAATTCAAATAGGATCCCATCTCTATGGTTAAGTTAATTAATAATTGATCAATAAAATGTTCCAAGGATATAAACAAAAAAATAAAGTGGTAATGGCACTCATTCTAGAGGCCCATATATATATATATATATATATATATATATATATATATATATATATATATATATAAAGTGTATAATTTTTCATAATCACTGTATGATCTTGTGAGTTATATATATAGAGCTAGGGATGAATATCAACCACAATGGGGATATGTAGTGAAATTCAAAGAATCTTTGAGAATTTTAGATGTCAATTTGCATAGAATTCTGAAGTAATTGAGAGAAAATAATATCTTGAGCTCAATTTATTATCACTCAAAGATGTGAACTTTCCACAAAGCTATGTCAATGGTAAGAGGGATGATCTTATGGTCTAGGAAACTAGATGAAATAACTAGTTAAAAAATTGAAATACTAAGAGAGAAAATAAATTTATCTATTGGGAGATATGTTCATCACCACTATATATGCACCAGTAGATCAAGTGGTAAACACAATATTATTTAACACCCAAATATAGTCTTCCATAGGTAATTTTGAAGAAAATTTTAATACTATTGCTTACGTAAGCATGAAAAATTTATTTATTTGATCATATTTTATAAATAAATGGTTTACCAAGCATAAGTACATAATTAAATTTTAAAAATTCATTACTCCTACATAAAAAATTGATGGGATAATCCTAAAAAATATTCAAGGCCCCTGTTATAAAAATTTAAGTTATAGACTTATATTTTACATCATGTACAACATATATAAAATGAGGAAAGATAAATTGAATATAAAGAAACATAATTAATTGTCTACTTAGACAAGCTTCTAATCACCATTGGCTCAACCATCAATAACTAGATACGATACTTTGGTATAACCTTCGTATACCATTTAGTTAGTGATATATTTTACCATGTTGGATATAATTTATCTCTTTACATGTGCCATAATGTACCACTCTAGTGGTAACTATATTTTCATCCTGTTTTACAACAATGTCAAGTACATGTGTAGCTTATACTGGATAAACAACCCCTATTTTAATTTCCATCGATCAAGAAGTTTTAATTGGAGTCTAAACTAGTTCAAGTATAGTTACCACTAGTGATACTACTCATAAACAATAAAGTATATATTGGTCCAATTTTCTCATTATATTTATATCTTTTGTTGTTCAACAAGAAATTATTTTGTACATGTAAAACCCTTTAATCTGAAATAGGACTTATATTATTTTATATTTTTTAAGCATGAAACAAAGAATTAAATATGAGGTTGTTCCTATCCACATATATATTTAAATTAGTGTCAATCATTGTAAGAGAGGATAAATTTTGGTGAATTATTTCATGCTAGAAAGTTATGTGACCGTTATGTGAATTTCTAATTATTTTGTTTTATCTTTCAAATTTAAGTGTTTTACTTGAAAATTTTCCATTAAGTTGAATGTTAATGTTTTAATTTTATTTATGTATTACTTTAGTGGCAAGATTTAAAATTTTATTATTTTTATCATCTCTTTGATTATAGATCATCCTTATATCTTGTTAGTGATCTGATTATGGTTATTAATTTTGTACTGACATTATATTTTATTCTGATCATTGGGTCATATTAAAAATATTTCTTTAGATTATTTAATTATTTTGGTTTTGCATTGGAATATAGATTACAACCTTCATTAGTGAGAGATATATACTCAACACAATAATTTAGTTCAACTTGGAAGTGTTTAGACTTCAATCTATATCAGAGAGCCCTTTCTTTTATAATATACTCTTTCTTCCCATTTTTTTAATTTTTTTAATCTGATCTACCTTAGTTTAAGCAATCCATACATTTTAGGTTATCTCTTATAAATGTTTTTATATAATAGACGTGAATAATATCTAAAACAACCAAGGTAAAAAACCACTATGCTCAATTGCATGTTTATTTCAAATACGAAATGCATACAAATTGTAAATTAGAGTGGATCCTCATTTCCCCTAAAGCAATAGGGTTTTAACCATTAAATTTATTTTGTTTTCTTAAAACCCACATTAAAATTTTTAATGAATGCTAAATGGAGGACTCATAACACCAGGCTATTGAAATTCACTTGATTTTTCATACATAGGATCCATGATTGAGGTTAACAATATCCAAGTCAAAATTTAGTCTATCCTTATCATCACATTTAAAAGTGCATAAAATACATATATAAAATATGTGAGTCCCTATGAGATCCTAAACTCACCCAAACTAACCAACTCATGGGAATCAATCTCCACATTTCACCATGAATTGGCTAGTATGTTTGCTATCAATGTCACTAGTGTTATCCATGATCTGCCCATGAATTTTGAAAATTATCTTATTTAATTCTCCCCTTATAGAGGATGAGTATTAGAGGGACACATAAAATATTTTAAAACCTTTTCTATAATTACTGAATTTAACTCATCAAGATGTGGCCTATAGACTATTGTCGTTCACCTTGTAGGTTGATAAATATGATTAGATCATGAATCTCCAAGATAAATCAATAACCATATCAAATCAATATCACAATAAATTTTTTGAAAAATTTAGAAAATTTACTAATGCTAGGGTGGTATATCAAAATTTTAATAGCATTAAAATATATCCTAATGATTCAATCAAAGAAATCAATGCACGATTCACATTCAAAGCAAGATTCAAAAAATATGTATAACTATTTAGATGATTTGTGTAGACATTTTTTTCTTCATTAGATTTGTAAATGTATCAAAATTCCTTAGGTTCAATGATAGAAATATTTTTAATAAAATCCTATAACATCAATACTTTATTGCAAACCTATGCTTAATCTATCAACATTTATCATCAATTGAATCCACAAGGTTTATATGTATTTTCCATACCTGACATCAATCTAAATTTTGCAATCTTGAATATTGTTTCAATTGTTGATCATAATGTCATATCAAATAATTAAAATTAGTTATTTAATCAATTCCTTTTGTCTCATGCTACACAAAACCATAATTTAGGCTTTCTAAAAAAATTTATACCTATTTCTAACTAATGGAATCAAAACCAAGACCTAGTTCTAGTAAACACCTCAACTATGAAATGTAAAGCTTCTGACTCAACTAATACAAAGTTGGATTCCATTCAACACATGATAAAAAAATTATAGTAATGATTTTCTTAGTATGTTAAATCATTTGGAAACACTTAGGGGAATTAGCCAGTAGTAATTTCACATTCTAGAGATATAATAGACCATTTAATAGGCCAAAAATAACCATCTCCAAATAATATCACTAAGATATACATATATGAGGTATCATTAACCAGATAGTAATAGTACACAACATGTTGAGTTAAATTACATATAATTATGTATTGCCTAAGAAATATTGTAAAAGGAGATGAACGAGTAGAAGATTATCCCAAATCAACATGATTCATTCACATTTGGTACACCTATTTCTTTTAATACTATAATGGTGTTTGAAACATATGATTTATCATTATCAGTTGAGGATGATATTGAACCAAAATATAATACAAATACAAATCATGATTGAACCAAAATATAACACAAATCAAAATCATGATTTTTATTAGTTTCAAATAAAATAGATAATATGAGAAATAAGTATCAACATACTACCACAACTTCTAAACATCCAAATAACAATGAAGTTATCCCTCTAGATCCAAAGGCTAATAATAATATACCTCCCATAAAATGAAATGATTAGTACCAACATGTTGATTTTTATATAAATATTATATAAAATATAATTGAGTATATGAAGGATATCAAAACTAATATCACCCTCCATGATTAGGCCCAAATAATAGAACAAAGAGAATTATTTTTTGAGAGATCCATCTAATAAACCATCATCTAAAAAATTAAAGGTTTCACATTCCAATATGATCATATACAAGGATAAACATTAATTACCTTTTTTATCTTATTCTTATCATATTTAATTGGAAAATATATAGATAATTTTTTAGTTGACTTAGGAGCTTTAGCTAATGTGATGCCCACTAGAATTTTCAAGAAAATATTCCTAACCCCAGATAAATATAAAATAGTAATGCTCCAAATATAAAAATATTTTTTAATAGTTTTTAGGGAATTTAAATATGCCCACATTCAACTTTCTTATGATCCACATGTTGAGTAGTATATTGGCATTATCGCAGTTCACATTGTTGAACATTGTTATTAATTAAGGAGGAGATTGTTGAGCATTGCCATTGATTGTTGAGTTTTTGGAATAAGTGTTGTCATTGATGTCAATATAATGTAATTGATGTCAAAGGTTATTTTGAAAATAAATTTTTTATTAAGCTTTGAGGTATGTGTATGAATGTGTTAAATGTTACCAGCATAGTGAATGTTGTATGAAAGCAGTGATATGAGAGTATTGTTTGAAGAATGTTATGATGTTAGCTTGAGTAATATTATTAAAATTAGCTTGAGTGATTACAAGTCAGTATATCAAGTGTCAAACATATTGTAATTATTTTTATAGACCTTATGAGATGGTATGTGTAGGTATCATGATGAAATGAGTGAGATTTGAAGAAAAATTGTATGTTCTAAAGATCTATGGAATAAATTCTAAAGATGCTTCAAATGAGCTATGAAGATGTGAATGCTCTAAATAATCATTAATAATTTTTATCATGATAGAGGTAATTTGAGCTTGTACATGAGGTATTAAGGTCCTTAATAATGATTTAAAGTGTATATTTGAATATTCTCTAAAAATGCTATGAATATTCTTAGTCAATCTTTGAAGATCTATAAGAAGCTTTGAAGATGTTCAATTAAAGATCTAAATAAGAGTGAGTGTATGAGGTTTCTTGAGCATACACAAAAGACATTTTAACATAGTATATTTTCAAGGTGAAGTCTACAAGGTGGATACAAGGTCAGATTCAAAGCCTAATAAGACTTATAGGTCAAGGCCCAAAAGGAAAAGAGAGTGATGGTGGTCAGATAAGGTATCACGATCAGTTTCCATAGAATGATGAGTAGGTAAACATTTATATAGTTGATTCATGTTGTTTTAAATATATGCATAAATTTTTAGGTAATGGTTTACAATAAAAATCTTGAAAAAGTGTTTCAAGGTTTCTCACGTGCAAATAATGAAGATTTGTCTACCCGAGAAGGTTTTTTCAAGTGCTCATTGGCACATGCAAAATATTCATGAGAATATAAGATTCTCATGGTAGATTAGGAAGGTTTATATCTCAAATTTACAAGTATTAGTTTTTGGAAAGAGGATCTAAGTTTTATGAATGATCATCATGACTAGAAGATGGTCTAAACCCTCATAAAACCTAACAATGGCCTGATGTTGAAGATCTTATTCTAAAGAGATCAGAATAGTTTGTTATGTTTAGATAAGTGATTTTAGGTCTATTTCAACTCTCCCAGGCATATTCAAGTGTGTTTTTTTCTTAGGTGAGTGATCAGACCCTATAGGGAAGTGCTTATTTTTTGAAGAATTATTATAGCAGATAGATTTAACTGAGTCAAAGTTACTAAGTGGATGAATATAAAATGTGAGACTCAAAGTTGTTGATCATTAATTTTTATGGATAGGTTTTAGTTCTTAGGTGTGCAAATTTGGTGCTCCAAGTTGGTCAGTCACTAACAAACCTAGTGGTTTAGATAGTAAGAAAATAAGGTAGAAGTGAAAAGATTATTCCTAATCTACTTTCATGTAAGAATGATTCATTAACATGCATGATGATGTTGCTTGGGATTTTAATAATATATCCATGATTTTAAAAATATTGAAATTCAGTGTAATAAGTCAAAACATTGAAGCTAGAATAGATTGTCTAACTGAGTAGAGTCTTTGAGAGAGAAGCTCAATAGATTGGTTTGCTAGACCAATAATTTCCATCAAAGATTATGATTTTTTTGATGGAGGTTGGTCTAAGGATGGTATAATATCTTTTTCATGAATTTAAATCCCTTGAGTATGTTCAATCATGTGTTATAAGTTCGTGTTTCCTAGATTGTGTTTTGGAGTCAATTGGCAGTTCTGAGTGAACATCTTGTAGATAACATTTTCATTTGGTATGCCTTTAGTTGAATCATAAGATAATTTTTTTGATAACCTTAAGTTCATGAGGTTTATTAATATGTTAATTTTTTCCATGATCATTTGGAAAAGTTGATTTTATGACTCAATTATTTAAATCCAATTTTCTGTATATGTACATGCCTTTAATGAATAGTGTTTTGAGAAAGGGTTAAAATGGTGGTTGGACCTAAAAGGTGTTATGGACATAAATAAAAGTTATGTAAGGTATATTGGATTTTAATATGATGTTTTAATTCTATGTGAGGTGTTTGAATATGATTCAAGAAAGATCAAAGGGTAATGTGTTAGGAAAATATATTATGTCTTCTTGAAGACTAAAAGAGGAGTAAGGGCTAATTGAGCTATGGCCAACATAATGTGTTGATTGATTCATGATTAAAGCATGTTATTTTGATATTATATTACCTAATTTATGGGTTACTTAAGAATATAATTATGTGACTAATTAATAAGGATATGATTAAGTGATTTGTATAAAATCAAGGTAGTTTATGCCTATTTATGTGTGAATAGTAACTGTAGAGAATAAGAAAATGATAGAGAGAATTGGTGAGAATAAGGAGATAATTTAGAATATTAGATAAATGTCATGAATTTCTAACATAGGTTATACATATGAGGATCAAGTTCATAAGACCTAATCAAGCCATGATGGTTAATTGAGCATAAAAGGTTAAAGGCTAGTTTAAAACGGATGAAAGTGAGCGAAGAGATAAAGGAGAAGATCATCATATAGTGTGTGAGTAAAGTTGACCAAGTGTATTAGGTGTTTGAGTTAGTTATAAGTCATCTAGGGGGTTGGTGCCTTCTTGGACGTGGGTTTTTGTTAAACCCTAACTGAGTTAGTGTTGAGTTAGTTGGGGTTGGTGTTCCATGTGAAGTGAGTGCTTCACTAGATATTTGTGTTTGTCTTATAAGACTATATTCCATTTAATTCATTAGTAGGTTTTATTTAATTTAATTTTTTCCCATGTATATGTTGTGTTCATGTGTTTCATGTTCTTATGATTTGATATTTATGCTTGCTAAGATGTACATGCTTGTTAGAATGGTTCATGTATGATTAATTGGAATTGAATGTAATTTTTTTAGGAATAATTCACCCCCCCTCTCATTAATTATGCATCCAACAATTGGTATCAAATCATGGTCCTTTAAATCACATCTAAAATCCTAATGGAGATCCTTAGAAGCAAGGATGACTGGTTAACAAGCTCAAGGTGGTTTCTCTACCAATAAAGCTTCATTCTTCAGTGGATCTAACTATGACTTTTAGAATGTCAAAATTAAGATATATTTAATGTCACAAGGACATGATATTTTGAAGTCAGTTTTGGATGGTTATATAACACCCCTTATTCCACCAACAGATGAAACAAGTAAAAAGGCTAGTGAAAATAACTCCAAGGTAATGAATGTCATTTTGTGTGGCCTATCAGAGGTAGAGATTGTAAAGGTAATGCATTGTGTATCAACCAAATATATATGGGAAAAATTTAAGATCATATATGAAGAAGACACCAAGGTAAAGTTAGACAAGTTTCAAACTCATAAAAGATAGTTTTAAATATTGAAGATGAATGAAGATGAAACCATTGCATCCTACCTATTGAGGGTTGATGAAGTTGTCAATATCATTAGAGGATTAGGATAATAAGTTAAAGAGTCCACTATTGTCTAAAAAGTGTTGATATTACTAACTCCTAAGTTTGATTCTAAGGTATCTATAGAAGAAGAGATGCAAGATTTAGACAAGACAAAGATGGATGGGATTCATGGCATCTTGACTATCTTTGAGATGAGAACAAATGAAGGAAGACCTCCCAAGAAGGAAGTAGCTTTCAAAGTTGAAAATAAGTCAATGGTAAAGAAGATCAAATATGAGGTATGATCAAATATTGATGATGATGAACTCATAGATATGTTTGATAGAATATTGAGGTTTGGCTTAGGTAAGTACAAGGGTAAGTTACCCTTCAAATTTTTTAGCTATGGAAATATTGGTCACTTTGAAACCAAGTGTCCTAACAAGGACAAATTTGAACATAATGAAGGACATGATTAACATTATAAAAATTAAAAAGGCTTATAATTCTAACAACAATAAGATATATTTCAATTAGAATGAAGGAAGGAAAGGATCATTCAAAAATAAGAAGAGTTTTTCTACCAAAGAAGACACCTCATTGTAAGTGATTCAGACACATCTGATAGTGATGATGGTACTAATGAATTTGAACATGACAATAGTGAAACTTTATTCATAGGCATAGAATCAGACAATGAGGGTTGTTTAAATGGGAAAGGCCTTATGGTTGATGTATAATCAGATGAATAAATATATTATTATAGTGAAGAAGGAGAGGTTGAAATGGATCTTGAAGATGAGATGAGTACCTTAGAATATTTTAATCTTGTGAGGAAGAATAATTAATTGAAGTCATTAGTTCAATACTATGAGGAATATATAAATGTGTTTGAAGAAAGACTGAGTGGAGATACCAATGAGTATAAAGAGATCATCCAACAAGTATAAACCCAGATGGATATTGTGATAGAAATACTAAAGGCTAAAGAGGAAGATTGAAAGACATGAAACTAAAATAGAATCTCTAAAAAATCAATTTGATCAAGCATCTAAAAAGGTTAAGAGATTTTTGAAATTTGAAAAGAGAACTAAGACTCTAGATGATATCTTGAATAGTCAAAAGTCTGCAAGTAACAAAATAGGCCTTAGATTTAAAGAAGATAAAAAAAGGAATCTCACATGAAGGAGAAGATTTTTTAATATAATAATTTCAACATGAAAAGACCTATCAAACAACCCAATTATATAAGCAATGTTATTTTTTTCAATGTTTACTATTTTGAATATAGTCAGTTTGGTCATAGAACAAGAGAATGTTGACAACCCTCCAAGAATGAGTACTCATGGAACTATGGAAGTAATAAAAATTCACATCAGACAAACGGTATGTATAAGGTGGTTTTTTACAACTATCATAATATAGGACATATTTCAAGTTTATATCCTAATAGATTTATAATTTTATCAAATCAAAATAGGAAGTTTAGAGCTCCTAGAGTCCAATATAGAAAGCAAATAAATGTATGGAAACTAAAGGTGGTAAATATAAGTAATGATTAGTTTTCAGTATCAAGTGGACTAATTTATGAGATAGATCATGCCTCAAATGAGAAGTCAAGTAAGGAGTGTCTATTGTCATCTCACATTGATTATCAAATGGTTGATGATGAGATCAATCCTATAGTGTCAATTAAGTCCAAAAGAATGTTGAAGAATATTTAGTCTTGTGAAAATATGGAGATCTCAAAATATCCTAAGTTTATGTTATTTTAGTGCCCTATAAAAATGGGTGGCTCCATTAATCTTCATAGAGACATTCTTCTATCAGTAGAAGCATGAGGTTATAGTCAAAGAATGTTTCTTTTTTAGAAGATTACAGGTTGTCTATGTTTCAAGCAAGGAGTTAAAAATGGATATTATACATTCCTATGTTGATAGATATGTGCTTTGAAGTGTATAAGGAAGCATGATGAGATATAGAAGGTTATTATCATGTACCTAAAGTCAAATTAAGACAATTGGTATATGAGAGGTAAACTATTTGGTATCCTTTTATGTGAGTAATTAAGCTTGATCTATGAAGACAAAAGGGGAGTCCTTAATTCTATATTTGATGTCAAAAATTGGATAGCCTTGTATGTGGTCAAGAGTGTGATCTTATTTTGTCATATCAAGGAAGGTAAGTGATCTAGGTATCTAGTTCCTTTAAATGAGATATGTTTGATCTAAGGGGGAGCTTGGTAGCTTTGAGTTTTTATGTCAAGAAAGTGATTTATTTTTGATATGCATGGAGTTAAGGAGAGATTTTAGATAGATGTGCTTCATAGACTCTATTTGTTGAGTTTTGTATGGATCATCTAGAGAGTGACCTAATTGGGAGAAGTTCCTGAGAATGGTTGACATCTTTTTTGAAGACTGTGTACCATCTAGTGTTCTTGAGAGATAGTATCAACTCAAAGGGAGAAAGTATTATTGTACTAGGTAAAGGTAAATCTTAATGTTTATTAATAAAAAGAGCATGGTGAATGATTGGTTTGAGGGAGATCTATTTAGGGTATTGACTAAGCTTGATCTATGTTCAAGTGATCTTGTAATTTGAGTTCTTCATAAAGAAATGATAGTTGTGAAATACCTTTGTCATTAATGTCAAAGGAGGAGAAAGATTAGAAAAGGAGGAAGAATAAGAAAAGATTATTAAGGGTGATAAAAGGCAAGAGCCAGGTCTAAGAGATGATTACCATTAAGAGTGTTTGACATAGTTTTTTGAGTGTGTTTTCCATCAATGACAAAGGGGGATATTGCTGAACATTATCATTGATTAAGGAGGAGATTATTGAACATTTTCATTTATTGTTGAGTTATTATAATAAGTGTTGTCATTATCATCAATATAATGTCATTGATGTCAATATAATGTCACTGATGTCAATATAATGTCATTGATGTTAAAGGTTCTTGCGAATATGGATGGTCAAGTAAGCTTTAAGGTATATGTATGAATGAGTTATGTTGCCAACATAGTGAGTGTTATTATATAAAAGTAATGATGTGAGAGTATTGTTTGAAGAATGTTATAATGTTAGCTTGAGTAATATTATTAAGATCAACCTAAGTTATTACAAGTCAGTATGTCAAGTGTCAAAGATCTTGTAATGCTTTCTTTGGACCTTGTGAGATGGTATATGCAGGTAGCATGATGAAATGATTGAGATCCAAAGAAGAAATTGTATGTTCTGAAGATCTATGTAAGCAATTCTAAAGATGTTCCAAATGAGATACAAAGATATGAAGGTTCTATAGAATATTTAATAGTATTTGAGCATGAGAGATATCATTTAATCTTGTACATGAGGTATTGAGGGCCTTGAGAGTAATTAGAAGTGAATCTCTAAAGATGTTATGAACATGCTATGAAGATTTGAAGACCTATAAGAAGCTATGAATATGTTTTATTTAAGCTCTAAAGAAAAATAAGTGAATGAGGTTGTTTGATAATACAAAATAGACATTGGAACATAGGAGAGTTTCAAGGTGAAGTCTACAAGGCGACTGGAAGGTCAGATTCAAGGCTTGAAAAGACTTGTAGGTCAAGGTCTATAAGGCAAAGAGAGAGATGGTGGTTAGATATGGTATCAGGATCAGTTTCCATAGCTTGAGTGATTAGGTAAGAATAGATAGAAATGAGTCAATTTTTTTTAATCATGTGCATAATGTTTCAGGTCATGGTTTACAAAAAAAGTTTGAAAAAGTGTTTCAATGTTTTTCAAGTGCATAAAATGAAAAATTTGTCTACCCGAGATGGTTTTTTCAAGCACTCCTTAGAATACATAGAATTTTAATGAGAATATAATATTTTAATTCTAGATGAGGAAGGTTTATATCTAAAATTTCCAATCATTGCGTTCTAGAAAGAGGAGCTATGTGTGATCGTTAAGCCTAGAAGATGGTTTAAACCCTCACAGAACCTAACAATAACCTGATGTTGAAGATCTTGTTCTAAAGAGCTTCAAATATTTTTTTATGGTCAGATAAGTGATTGGAGGTTTAATTAAACTCTCCCAACCATGTCTAGGTGTGATTGGTTTCTTATTTGAGTAACTAGACCCTACAAGAAAGTGTTTGTTTTTTGTAGAATTGTTTTATCAAATAGATTTGATCGAGTCAAAGTTTTTAGGTGGATGAAGCTTAAAGTGTGAGACTTGGAGTTGTTATTGATCAATGTTTCTATATAGGTTAGAAATATCATGTGTTCAAATTTATTTATCTAAGTTGGTTAGTCACTAACAAACCTAGTGGTGCACACGGTAACAAAATTAGGTAGAAGTGAAAAGATGGTTCCTCATGTGCTTTCATGTAAGATTGATGCATTAACATGCATAATGATGTTTTTTGGGACATTAATATATATATATATATATATATATATATATATATATATATATATATATATATATATATATATATTGCATAATCTTGTAATTCAATGTAAGAGGTTGTAATATTGAAGCCAAAATATCTTATCTGACTAAGCAGAGTCTGTGAGAGAGAAGATCAATAGATTGGTATACCAAACCAATAGTTTCCATCAAATATTATGATATATTTAATGGAGTTTTATCTTAGGATGATATAATTTAGTGTTAATTCATTTAAATACCTTGAGTATGTTAAGTCATGTGCTAGAATTTCATGTTTCCTTGATTGTGTTTTGGAGTCAACTGGTAGTTTTAAGTGAACATGTTTCAAATAAGAGTTTGAGATTGTATGCCCTGAGTTGAAGTATTAGATGAAGTTTCTGAATACCTTAAGGTCATGAGGTTTCTAAATATGTGATTTTTTTCCATTTTTATTTGTAAAATTTGAGTTTATGCCTCAATTATTCAAAATAGATTTTTTGTATATGCACAAGCCTTTTATGAATAGTGTTTTGAGAAAGGGTTTCAATGGTGGTTGGATATAAAAGGTATTATGGACCTAAATATAAGTTAGATAAGGTCTACTGGATTGGAATATGATTTCTTCCTTCTATGTGAGGTATCTACATATGCTTCAAAAAATATCAAAGGGTAACATGTTAATAAGATCTATTAGGTCTCCTTAAAGACTATAAGAGGAGTAAGGGTTGATTGAGGCATGACCCACCTAATGTATTGATAAATTCATGATTAAGGTATTTTATTTCAATATACTAAGTTTAATCATATAAAATGCAAAAATTGGTAACTTTAGCATGGATAATGACACCCAACCATAGGTTCCTATTGCTTGCTCTCATGACCCTCATAATATTGTTTTCATTGATTCCTAGTCATCTATAGCCTTTCAAACTTGATCCAAACTAAGCCAAACTCTTCTTACAATATAAATCTATCCCCTCGAGTCTTATCTACTCAAGAAAATTTTACCACACTAGGACTATAGCACTAATGCCACTCCTATCTACTTTCAGGATTGTTGGTCAAGTCCATTTGTATCCCAACTGGTTAATTCCTTTTGATTCCCCATCCTTATCCTTATCAAATTAATGTGATTAAATTCAATCCATGACCAACATATCCCTATAAAATCCCATTCAAAGATCATTTGTAAAGGGGTTAGCAAATATCACTAAGAAATCAAGAATACAAGTAAGACTACTAAAGCAATCTTCCTTATTCTCTGTATACAACTAGCCAACACACTTACAAGATCATTCAAGTCCTTACACCAGTCCCTAGCCACCTCAATCTTATGTATTTTATCATTCTAAATTTTAATACACTCAATTTCACAAAGCACATCAAGTGGGATAACTACATATGGCTTGATCTCTCTTCAGAGTATTAGTATGTAGGTATCATGCCCACACATGGGGTGTGAAGCACATCTAGTAAATTTTACACACACTAACCCCCCTCCTCTTACTCAAAGTTTAGTCAAAAAATAATGATAGATAGGGTTTTAAGAAAGAATTTTCTCTATAATGAGCTATATAGACTTCTAACTATTAAAACTTCATAGATAGTGTCACACAAACCTACCAAACAAAACCCATAAAGCTTAAATCCTCAAGACAACAGTGGAAATGATGGAATAAAACATCGATGCAACTCCTATCTAGTTCCAACACTCCTATCCAATCATAAAATGAAATTTAGATCTTAGTTTTTGATAGTGTCCTAGTCCTCCATAGTCAATATCAACCTTCATCTTAGTTAGATCAACATAGTTATAAGCTAAGTCATATTTATCCTTACTCATTTTCTATTTTTAAAAAGTCTAAGTAGAAATCAAAATTAACAAATCAGTGGATTAATTATAGCATAATTATTGACTAATTTTACTAATCAAACCCTTTAACTAAATTATGAATAATGCACCAATATTCCCAAAATTACTAAATCATTTGGTGAACTCAACTTACTTTATTTACACATAAAAACCCTACAAACCCTAGGGTAAAATTCTTATTATTTTTATGATTTTTTACCTACATAATAAAATAAAAAAATTTCATTAAATTTTAAATTTTTTTAGTAATCTTAAAATAATTTTCTTTCAAACCCTAGTTGCCCATAATGGTCCCAATATTTTTTCTAGTAATTTTCCAATCATTTTCTAAATTTTTACTAGCATATTTAAATTAAAAAATCCATTCAAATTTCAAAATTCAATAGTAATTTTCAAAAATATTTATTTTTTAGAACCCTAGTTGCATCTACAAGGTCCTGTTAAATCACTAATTTCCCAATAATTTTTTTATTTTTTAGTTGTATATTTTACTCAGAAGTTCACTTTTAATTTTTAAATTTCATTGTAATTATTCAAATAATTATTTTTTAAAACCGTAGTTTCCCATACTAGGTCCCATTGCTTCTTGAGGTATCACCTTACATGTGTGTGAACTTTGTATCCTTTTGATGCATATTCTAGTTCCTTGTTTAGATTATATCCATTTAATATGTTCTACTATCATCCAAGTTATTTTCCTTATGCCACCTAAGTTCCTTGCATCTCTTCCTTCAAGACAAAGTGCAATACTTAGTATCAATCCTCTTGAATTCACCAAGATTCTGACAACTTAGCCATATATCATGGATAAACAACTAACTTAGGTTCTTGTTATAGATTCTACACATCCAGATTACACTAATTTTGATAATGATAACTCTAATAATGATTAGTATGAAAATAACAATGATGATGTACGCATTAATGCTCATGTTCCACCATATTGGACTACTGATCCACTTCCACCAATTCTTGAAAATTAAGTTGTCCTCAACAAATATTTGATCCTACAAAATTTTCAAGAAAGAATCTGGGACCAGCCCTAAGATCATACTCTTATCTTGTAATCTATTATGGAAATTAAAAAGGTTAATCAAGTTGAATCTTCCATTCCTTTAGAGAAACCACTTGCACATGACACTATGGGGGAAACTATGTCTCAAAAACCCCTTATAGTAGCCCAACCTACCTCTATACCACCAACTACAACTAGTACATCCCTGTCTCTTGATGTGGTAGCCCTTGTGCAAGAGATTAGATCTCTTCATTCCAAGGTGTTACATATTGAGCAAGGTGCCACTAGACCTTTTTAGGATTTGGATTCTTTTTATTTTTTCCATACACCATTAGCATGTCACATTGCTTCTACACCCTTGACACAAGGTTTTGTTCAACCCAAGCTTACTATATATGATGGCAAGGGTGATCTAGAGACACATTTGAGAGATTTTCATGTAGCATGCTTGGACTATGTACCAAATGACTAGCTACTTACCAAGGTATTTCCATGAAGCCTAAAGTATTTTGCTTTATAATGGTTCTATAGTCTATTGAATCAATCAATTAATGCATTTAATCCTTCATCCAACATGTTCTTATCTCACTTCAACATCAACATTGGTGATAAGGTTTCACATGCTCAAGTTTCACAACAAAAATAAAGGTCAAATGAGCATCTCATAGATTATGTTCTTTAATATAAGACTTTTTGGCTAAGATGAATATCCCCATGACCAATTAAGAGTTATAGGATCTCTTCAAATAGATTCTTCTACCAGCTTTGCATGAATCAATTATGTTCAAAAGAATCTCTTCTTTCACTGAATTATGTCACACACTAAAGGAAAGAGAAGTCAAGTTAATTTCAATTGGAAAACTTAAGTATATAAGTATCTTAGACACAACAAACAAGAGTAACAACAAATTCCCATACAAATTTAAGGTCAATGATAACAAGAGTCAAAATCAACCTATACTTAATTTAGCTTTAGAGCCCCCTCAGTGAGTGGTTTTATGAGAACCTCCTTGGTGAACCTTCACCAATCTACTAGTTTCTCCAGTTAGAATTTTATAGTAACTATTGGATTGTAACATCATATCTCTCCCTCCTATTTGAGAACTTGACCCAATAAAGCCTCTTCCATAGGGATATGATTAACATGCATTTTGTGATTTTATAAGGCATTAGGCCATACAAAAAATAGATGCATTAGTTTGAGACATAAGATACATTATTTGATAGATGGTAATCATATTGATCTTGTAACTTCAATTGAGCCTCCTCAAGTAAATAAAACATAGGATAAAACAGTAAAAATATTCTCTGATCCTTTTTTGCATCACTCCAAATAAGAGATATGGGATCAATTAGGGGTTCACCATGTATATCATGTCCATCCTCCACCAGATACATATAGGTCACCTTTGGTTGAGACACATCTCTTGAGAAACATGATTGGTGTATACAATCCTAGAGTTTTAGCTGACCTTCCATCTCCTTAGAGGAGTAGATCATTGAGGATGATATAGATTATCATGCATTCTTTATTAGAGATCACATTCATAATCATCTTATTCATAGTGTTCTCATAGATAATGGATCTAGTCTGAACATGTGCACTATGGCATTATTACAGCATTTGGGATACTAAAATTAGGATATTACACCAATAGAAATAGTTATCAATGGATTCAGTGGACACATACAGATTTCATTGGGTGAGATCATACTTATTTTATAGTTTGGCCCAACACATTAGCCAAATCATTTATGATAGTAACTAGTGTGGGAGTTTTTGATATGTTACTTGGTCAAACATATATCAAACAACTTCAATTAGTACCTTTGATACTTCATAGATACATGAAATTCATTCATGATAATCAGGTTATTATAGTTGGTGGAGTTCCATACATGGGGGAGTTACACTTTAAAGCCATCTTCTATAGTTCAGTCACTAGTTTTTGTTCAGCTTCCAATTCTAGTTTCTCCACCAGTTATAATTCCTCCTTTAGTTATGATTTAACTACAATTGAGGCATCCATCACCAACATAAAGAGTTCATAAACCTCCATAGTTCTAAGATTCTAGATAAATTCTAGCTATAGTGTTCACACCCAGGGTAGTATCATTGAGATCTCATGCATCTACTCAAAGATCACATGTTCATAGAGCTTCTCCTACTACTAGATAGGTTCCTAAAAGCCCTATAGTTGCATCTAGTTCTTAGAGATATAGGGAAACCCCACACTTGGTTTCTCATTTAAAGATTTCAAATCATTGATAGTATATATATCTCTCAGAGCCATAGTCTAAACATTTCCATCATGCTTCATGATCACACATGATTCCTCTCCTTGATATAGGACACCATGATAGGGAGTCTCCCATGAGACTCATTAGTTAGTATCATCCTTTCCCTGCTTACCTGCACATATTTTTTTATGTTTGATTATACATAACTCAAATATATCAAACAAAATACAAAAACATTCAAATAATTCAAAATACAAAAACATTCTATAGTCATATAAAATGCAAAAAATGGTAACTTGAGAGTGGCTAATGACACCCAACCCATAGGTCCCTCTTAATTGGTCTCATCACACTCAGTCTTGTTTTCACTGATTACAATCATCCATAGCCTTCCAAACTTGACCCCAATTTATTTGGACTCTTATTTCCAAGATAATTCCATCCCCTAGTTCCCATCTACTCAAGACAATAGTGCCACACTAGGACTATAACACCAATGCCAATCCTATCTAATTTTAGCATTGTTGTCTAAGTCTATTTTTTGCCCCAATAGTAAATTCATTCTAGTTTCCCATCCTTAACCTTGACAACCTAAAATGATCAAATTGAATCCATGACTAATAGATCCCTATAAAATCCCATTCAAAGAACATTTGGAAAGGTTTGGAAATATCAATAAGTAATAATACAAGCAAGAATAATCAAGCAATCTTTTGTATTCTTTACATACATCTACACAACACATTCATAATTCAAGTCCTTACAGTAGTCCCTAGTCACCTCAAGCTTATCCAATTTATCACTCTACATTTTCATACACTCAATTTTACAAATCACATCAAGTGGGAGAACTTCATATGGCTTGATCCCTCATCGGAGTATTGGTATGTAGGTAGCATGCCCACACACGAGGTGTGAAACATGTATAATTTATTTTACACACACTTACCCCCCTTCTTGATCAAAATTGATCAAAACATAATGGAAGATAGGGTTTGAATAAATAATCTACTCTACATAAATCTCTATAAACTTCCAACTATCAAAACTTCATAGACATGGCCACAAAGACCTACCAAACAAAACCTAGAAAGCTCATATTCTTATAGAAATAGTGGTAGAAGTGGACTAAAACATTAGTGATACTCTTTTATAGTTATTTTGATCTTGTTCAATCATGAAATAAATTTTAGATTTCAGTTTGTGATAGTGTCTCAGTCGAATCAACACAGTTCTAAGCTAAGTCATATTTATCCTTATTCATTTGTTATTTTTATAAAGTGTAAGAAGTAATTAGAATTAACAAATCAATGTATTAATTATATCATAATTATTGACTAATTTTACTACTCAGACCCTTTAACTAAATTAGGAATAATACACCAATATTTCGAAAAAATTTAAATCATTTGGTGAACCTGACTTACTTTGTTTACACATAAAAACCCTATAAACCCTAGGGTAAAATTCATATTGATTTTTCATCTATTTTTTAATTTTATACCTACATAATAAAATTTAAAAAAATCATTAAATTTAAAATTTTATAGTAATTTTAAAATAATTTTCTTTCAAACCCTAGTTGCCCATACGAGGTCCCAATAATTTTCCAAACATTTTTTTAAATTTTTACTAGCATATTTAAATCAAAAAATCCATTCAAATTTCAAATTTCAATAGCAATTTTCAAAAACATTTATTTTTTAAATTCCTAGTTGCCCATTCTAGGTCCTATTGCTTGTGAGATATTATCTTGCATCTATAATTAGATTGCACAAAATGGATCTCACTTATTTACAAATTTTTATTACGTTTCTTACAAAAAATAAAGAGACCATCATTGGTCCTATCATGTACATGAATGATGAAGTTTATCATATGTTAGTATAAAGTTTCATTCTTTGCATTTCATGCTTACTTTTTATAATAAGGGATGATATTACAAAATTCATTCCTAAAAATACACAAAATTTCAATATTCCTTTTGCATACTCTCTCTCACTCATATGAAAAAAATTCAAGTTTATCATGCTAAACATGTTAGAAAGGTTATGATTCATTTTTTAAAATTCTATACATTCATGCACAATTTCATATTCTCTAACCCTTGCTTTCTATTTCTCATATGAAAATATTTTCAAGTTTATCATTTTAAACATGTTAGAAAGGTTATGATTCATGTCACAATTTTCCTTGATCCCAAAATTGGTATTTCTCATGTGGAATTCTCTTTCTAAACATATTGTTATACAATTTATAAATACACTTACATTCATTTTCACCCATATACATGGATTATACCTAGATTTATATGCCTCATTGGTTACTCTTGTTTCAATGTCATATTTAATGCAGAGGAAAGAAATCCCTTCTCCTCCTCTCCCTCAAGAGGGTGATAGCTACTTTCCCTCTAAGTAGGTTCATGATATCACCCCTCCCAAAGGTGTGATAGCCTATACTATTGTTCATAAAGCATACATTTAGCCTATATGTTCTTCAAACCATCTTTAACATATGTGCTTAAATGCTTAATTGAAAACAACTAGGGTTTGCACTTGTGAGACTCTAAGGGATCAAATCACCAGTATGAGTAAGTTAATTTTAGATTTATAAATATAGAATCAGATATTACATGAAAACATCACAACATTGGAAAATCATATCATAATTCAAAAGCCTCAAAGGCACCCTAGTGCTAATCATGTCTATGCACCTTCACTTAGTCAATTGGTTGCAAGCAATGTTACATATCAAAACAAAGTAACTCTATAACTAGTGATTCAAAAAGCATTCAAAGATCAAATAAGGTTTTAAGTGAGGTACTAAGGGGAATTATTAAATCTAAGTTGATCAAACTACCTCCTCTACATCTAGTGAGAATATATAGATATTATTGTGCATATCATAGAATATATGGGCATCACACAAATTCATGTTTAGTAATGAAAAATTGTATACAATAGATAATAGCTAATGAGGACCCTATAAAAGGTAAATCAATCAAGCAATCCATAGTGACATAAGAACACATTCACAAAGGGTCAAATTTAGAAACAATACAAAAGTGGTTACCAAAGCATAACTCAAAACAACAAAAGGATGAATAAGCAAAATAAGAGCAAGAAATAGTACCACAAGGAAAAGGATGTAAATATACCTCTCCAAAACAAGGCTTAACTTTCAAATATATATGGTTTTGGTCAAAACTATCTATAATAGTTTGATTTTTAAGGTCAAGGGTTGGGCAAGCATGTTTAAGGCATCAATACTCCTATTTAGTAGTTGATAATGTTTGTCACCAAGGTTTGGGATTTATTAAACATCCTAAGGCAAACCATTCACAAGCAAAATTTATTAAAGGAAAAGATCTAGATTTAAAAAAATTTAACACTAACATTCCATTGGTTTAAAATCAAGATGGTAAAGATGAGTGAACCAATATAGGTTATTATGATTTCTAAGATACTGATAATTAATTCGAATATCTAGAGTTGTATTCATAGCAATTCTCTATAGCTTCACAATCATGTACAATTCCTTTATTTGATATAGGACACCATGATAGGGAGTCTCCCATGAGACTCATTGGTTGTTATCATCCTTTCCCCGCTTACCTATACATAGTTTCTTATGCTTGATTGTACGTAGCTCAATTATATTAAAAATACCAAAAACATTAAAATAACTCAAAATAAAAAAACATTCAAATATGTCAAAAACACTAAAAATATTTTGATTGTATGCATTATCCATGCTTTACATTTCTACTATTATGTTAGACTTACATTTGTTGTTCCATGCTTATTTTTTGTCAATTTATGTACATTGCCATGCTTCACTTGATCTTCTTTGAGTGTATCTAGTGACATCTAGCTCCTTGATTGCTTCACTCTACCCATTGAGGGGGCATCCTACTTATACATTTGAAACACACACACACACACACACACACACACACACACACAGATATATATATATATATATAATCCACTAGGGGTATCTTCTACATGACTACACCAGCTAGGTTATGTCATTCCTACACCACACACTTCAGTTATCATGTTGAGGTACATTATTCACTAGTATACACAGGTTACTCTATCGATACTCACTAGTTTATAACACTTGTGTATTTCTTAACATATACCTAATCTTATACTACACATGTCTATTGGAAATATTGTCATTGATGTCAAAGGTTTAGCATTATTGATGATAAAGGCCCCATTGCATTTAATATTGTTTATCTTGGCTAATATGAGTTAATATTTATTTAATATTAACGAATATATTTTTGGTTGCATATGAGACAAAAGAAGGGCCCATGGAGAAGTTGAAGAGCCACGAGGTAAAGACAAAAGAAGGATGGGATGCATTTTCCCATGAAGAGTCATCTTGGGGAATACCAAGAGTCACCAAGTGAAGACAAAAGAGTAAGGGAGAATTTCTCATGAAGGGACACTTTAAGGAATACGAAAAGTCACCAAAGCTAAAGACAAAAGTGGGAAAGACATTTTTGGCCATGAAGGGTCACCACATGACTTTTCAAATGCTTGGATATGAAGGGTCACAAAGGGGGAAGGCCAAAGTTCATTTGGAAAGCTATAAATAAAGGCTTAAGAAGCCATTTGTAATATGAGTATGAGAGGTTAATTTGATATTGTATTATCTAGCTTAAAAGAGCAAAGGTGAGAGAGAGGAAAGAGATGTTGTATTGAATTATCATTTCTTTATTTAGCAACATTGAGAGATAGGTGTGTGGTTTACACAAAGTGGATGATGCTCATGTGGGTTGGTGCTCATGAATGATAGTTGGGTTGGTGCTCGAAAAAGGGGTTTGAAGCTCCTGTGGGGTGGTGCTCATGAATTGTAGCTGAGGTTGATACTTGGCAAAGGGGTATGGTGCTCCTATGGGTTTGTTCTCACTAATATACTTGAGATTGTTCTCTATGGTTTTTCCCACATTGGGTTTCCATATTATATATGTTGTCTCTCTCTTTCTTGTGTGATGTTTATTATTTGGGCTTTATTGCATATCTTGAATGTTTGATTAAGGGAAAGTTTTATAAGATAAATATACTGATTCACCCCCCTCTCAGTATATTATGTGCTTAACAATTGGTATCAAAGCAAGGTTCTTTTTGAAAAGTTTTACAGCTTGAAGGTAGATCAGGAAAGCACAAGATGGCCATACATAAAGGTTCCTCTGCAAGCAAAAGAATAGTTGATCAAGAAGAAGAAGAGGATGAAGCTGACGTGAATATGGAAGGAGAACTCATATGTGCCTTAGAAGAGTTGAAAATTGTTGAAAATAAAAATCAAAGATTAAAGCATCAAATCGAGAAAAATGATAAGGAGTCAAAATAGATAATTGAATATTTGATGGCACAATTGGAAATATCAATAAAAGAATGTGAAAGGTATGTTACTAAAATTGCCTCTTTAAAAGAAGAGATTGAGAAAGTAGTCAATATTAAAATAGTCAATGATTCAAAATTTGAGAATAGCACCAATATGCTAAATAAGATATTAGAAAGCCAAAAGGCAATATCAGATAAGACAGGTATCGATTTTGAAAAGAAGAAGAGCTATGTTGAAGCTCTTACAAGTAAAGAAACAAGAAGGGAAGGAATGGATAATACAAAGGACAAAGAAGGCTAGAAGGAACAAAGCTATAAATGGCAATCAGGTCAGAGATTCACAAACAGGTCCTATTTTTATGGTTACTATTTTTATTGTAATGGATATGGTCATAAGAAATTAGAATGTAGAAAAAGAGCTAACAATCTCAAAAATAAGGAAAAGGAAGGTCATGTAGAGTCAAGCAGAAGCTATAACTCTTTTGTTCCTCTATCAAGATTTGATGAAGAGACCATAATTTGTTACAAGTGTAACAGCTTTGGACACATAGCTTGGTATTGTAGAAGCGTGTTCGAGTCAGTCAAAAAGGACCAGAGTTTCAGGGCTCCATTCATCAAGAAAAAGGTTCAGACATGGCAGAAGAAACAATCTGAAGGTTCTATGTTGGTCTAGATAGCTCTGCATGCAAGAAATGAAGAAAATCCATGGTTTATTGATAGCAAATGTTTGAGGCACATGATAAGAGACAAGAGCAAGTTCATAACCCTGAAAAAGATCAATGGTGGCACAGTGAAATTTGGGGACAATACTACTGCCAAAATTGCCCGAAAAGGTACACTAAGTTTAGATAATGGTAGAACTAAAACTGAAAATGTTTTATATGTAGAAGGTCTTAAGCATAATATTTTGAGTGTAAGTCAAAGTGTGATCAAGGGCACACACTAAAGTTTTATGCAAAAGGTTGTGAAATTAGAAGAAAAGATTTAGATGTATTAATTGCAGATGCTTAGAGAACAGGTAATAACTTATATATGCTATCAGACATCAAAGGTCAAAATTGTTGTTAGAGTCAAATTGAAGAAAGTTGGCTATGGCACAGGAGAATGGGGCACATACATTTTGGCAATCTTGTCAAAATTTGTAAAAAGCAAGCAGTCAAGAATCTTCCAATGATCACAAAGCCATCTAACACCCTTTGTGGACCTTGTCAGCATGGGAAGCACGCTAGAAGGTAGCTCAAAACAAAAGAGTACTCTACCACTCAGATGCTAGAGCTTGTTTAAACTAATCTATGTGGACCTATGAGGACTCAAAGTACTCAAGGTGATAAATATTTCATGTTGCTTATTGATAGTTTTTCACGTATGACTTGGATAATGTTTTTAAAGAAAAAATTAGAAGCTTTTAGATAGTTCAAAGCATTCAAAGCATTAGTTGAGAATGAAACTAATCTGAAGATTAAGTGTCTAAGATCAGATTGAGGAGGAGAATTCATGCTAGATCAATTTATTGAGTTTTGTGAAGATCATGGAATAAAGAGATAGTATTCAGTAGCAAGAACTCCACAACAAAATGGAGTAGTTGAATGGAAAAATAGAATAGTTCAAGAGATGGGAAGGACAATGTTAAATGAATCCAAGATAGCAAATAAATATTGGAGAGAGGTAGTGATGTAGGAGCATCTATGTATAGCTTCAGGCAAGGCATGGTTATTAGGCATGCAAGCTCAAGTCATGTCTTGTTTTGTATTTGAATTCATATTGTTGTCTTTTCCCTCCAAAATGTTGTATAAGGAGGAGTAATTATAATTGTTAAAAGTAAAAAGAGTGGAAAAGGTAAAAGTTAGTTAAGAATCCCACATTAGGAAGCTTATGGAGCAAATCAAGGGGAATGGTTGAAAGTCTTCTCCAAATTAGTATATTGTTACAAATTAAAAACTATTTGAGCCCAAGTCGGTGTAGAGATTAGAGAGGACTCCCTATTTTTAGAAATGACTATATGACAGAGTTTGAACTTGATGCAGGCTTGAATGGAAAAGGGTTGGGCCTTTCATTTTTCTTTATATATAGCTTTCCAGCCATTAAAGGAAGAAAGGGAGAAGGAAGAAAGGTGGCCAGGACGTTGGCCAAGGCCATTGAAGAGGATGAGAGGGGAGCATAGAGGAGAATAAGTTTAGGTTGAGCTGGGAATGATGGCCTATGAGCTCATAGATGATAGTGAATAGAGGGATTGCCCTTTTCAAAATAAGCATATTTAAAAATAAGCAGATGACTAGGGGAAGTAAAGCATCTTCGTGTAAAAAGCCTATTAACATGGTGGTGGCTACATATTCACATAGAATATGAATAAGACTAGGACGCGGCATACCTAGTTCTAAATAGATTAAAGATGAATTTGCCTAATTGGAAGGCTAGGGGCGCTGATAGGAGATGGTGATTGGATCATGGCATAGTATGAAGAAGATTATGTGTTGTTGATAAAGGCTATGGGCCATACATCCAGAGAGATACCTGTGAAAATATGTGGAGGTCGAGCCAAGCCTGTGAGAATATGCAAGTTTTTGAAGGCTATTATAAAGTCACAAAAAGGGCCATTATATTTAGATCTGAGTCATAGTGAATAGGTAGTTGATACAATGGCAAATGGAAAAAGGTGATTGTGTATATATCTAATGGTGAATGAAAAATGGTTGGGCACATTATATATGGATGTGTCATTTGTTTTGTAAAACCATAAGCAAATGTTATGACATCTAGCATGGCCATGGTTACATGGAGTATTTTTCATGCATGTAGAGCCACATATGAATGATTGTGTTACGTTCATAAGAAATAAACCTATGACATTGCTAGCTATGTATTGATATGAGTGAGGTTGTTGACAGTGTGGAAGGATGTATCGAATTAGTAGGAGATCTGAGCCTGATGTTGTGCTTATTTGGTAAGGCTTTGATCCAATGGTGAATGAGATGCTATTAATTCTCCCTTTCTCAAAACTAGCTAGAATCTATGGACTCTGTAGGCTTGAAGCTACAGACTCTGCAGGCTTGAAGCTACGGACTATGCAAGAGAAAGGAAAATCTATGGACTATGCAGGGTGGTCATCTGTATGATTTTGTATTGATGAATATGTTTGCTGGATATATCTGATTGACAGCAGGGTTATGTTTATGATTTTGTATCAGTCGTTTTGATTTTGTATGAAATTGCATTTTAGTATGAGGAGCCAGTCATCATTTGGTATCAGAGTGCACAGCTAAGGAAATTTTAGACTGCACTGTTTGGGATAGTTTACATCATTCAGCCTTATGAAGGTCAAGAGAAAGGCCTTGAAGAATGAAGAGATTGGTGCAAGACAAGAAACCAAATTCACAAGTGAATGTGCAAGAAAGAGAAGTAAGTTTAATGTTGTTGATAAGAAGAAGAGATGCATTGTTTAATGCATGTGAGAGGTGTTGAGGAACCCCTACAAGCAAGAGAAGAGATGGAAGATGAAGATGACTTCCATGATGCCATTGAATGCCAAGAGGAAGAAAGAGAGCAGCCAAGCATAAAGGAAGAAGAAAGTATAGATAATCAAGAAGCTATGCAAGTCAAGGAACTAATGGAGCAGCCTATTAAGGAGGTAAAAGTGAATTCCAAAATTGATTTTTCTTATTCTTATAAGCATGAAACTATTGATATGCATGATAGAGAAGCAAAGGGAAAGGTGAAGTTTCCAATTAACCATGGATATGTGATGCCTAAGTGGTGGAAGAAGCAAATACAAAGCACAAAGGAAGAGAAAGATTGCTCCATGGGATAAGCTATCAAAGAGGTAAATGAAGTGTTAAGACCTTATTTTGATTATTATTGTGAGCATGAAGATATTAATACATAGGTTAGAAGAGGCAAGAGGAAGATGAAGTCCTCACACAAAGCAGTCAATCATGGCTACATAATGCCTACGTGGATGGTGAAGCACACGAGTGTGCAAGAAAATAAAGGGACAAACAAGGTTGGTTTTTCAGTATTGTCAAAAAAAGCATGGATGCAGGATGCCTACATGGTTTGAGAAGACAAATGGTAAGAATAAGAAACAAGTGTGGGTGCCGAAGAAGGCAAAGAGAGAAGATGTGAGTGTTGAGGTAACAACACCAAGAAGTCAATGGAAGAGGATTGAAGGTGATTCAAGCAGCCAAGAGAATGAAGATGAGAAAGAAAACTTCTCAAAGAATAATGAGGTAGAGCATGAGGATACAAAGATGAAAGGTAAGCAATTTGTTTGTGATGATGTTTTTAAATCCTTCAATGATATTTTCATAAGAAATGAAAGATGGAAAGTGGTTGTATGGACTAATATGCAGCAAGGAGAGAATTCCAAATGGATGGATGATAAGGAAAAGAGAAAGTATGCGGTAAAGCAAACAAGATGGCTTCAAAGAAAAGTTGAAGAGAGTAAGGAAACACAAGGTAAGGGTGCTTCAATTGTATTTGATGAGTATATTGAAGAAGTTGGTTTGCATGAAGACAAGCTAAGAAAAGATGAGAAAAGAGGTAAAGGGCAAGTAATCCTCGTGAGTGATCAGCCCAAGTTTGATGAAGAAGATGGTGAGATAGATGAGAGCTCACTAAAGGAAGAAATGAGAATGTTGGAAGCGCTGTTTGGTAATTCAAGAGAGATGAATGAAGGTACAAGCCATAGTGAAGACACCAATGGTGAAAGTGCAACAAGAAAAGAGCACACTAAAGAGGCAAAGGTAGTTTTGGCCAAAGAATAGAAGAGTGGAGGTAGCCAAGAGACTTTATGGTCTCAAGTTTTTACTTCTAACATTGCCTTTGATGTTTTGAATGCAGGTGTTAAAGTTGTGGAGATGAATGAAGTCCATAGTTCAATGGACAAAATTTGAATCAAAAAGGTCAAGAAGATCTTGAAGACATGCATGAAGATGAAGAAGCATGGACATGGGAGATGGCAGCTGAAAAGGAGATGAGAAGAAGGACATATCTAAAGAAAAAGAAAAGCAAGATGAAAGACAAAGACAAACAAAGACAAGCATTGGTATTGGCAACAAGACCCTGGGATCCAGGAATATAGTGGAGATTCGTGCATGAAGGAAGCAGTTCATTTGAACTAAGGTTCAAATCTTTTCTAGAGGAAGAGTATGATGCAAGAGCATTTACGTACAGCTTCAGGCAAGGAGTGGTTATTAGGCATGAAAGCTCAAGTCATGTCTTCTTTTGTATTTGAATTCATATTGTTGTCTTTTCCCTCCAAAATGTTGTATAAGGAGTAATTATAATTGTTAAAAGTAAAAAGAGTGGAAAAGGTAAAAGTTAGTTAAGAATCCCACATTAGGAAGCTTGTGGAGCAAATCAAGGGGAATGGTTGAAAGTCTTCTCCAAATTAGTATATTGTTACAAATTAAAAACTGTTTGAGCCCAAGTTGGCATAGAGGTTAAAGAGGACTCCCTATTTTTAGAAATGACTATATGACAGAGTTTGAACTTGATGTAGGCCCAAATGGAAAAGGGATGGGCCTTTCATTTTTCTTTATATATAGCTTTCCAGCCATTAAAGGAAGAAAGGGAGAAGGAAGAAAGGCAGCCAGGACGTTGGCCAAGGCCATTGAAGAGGATGAGAGTGGAGCATAGAGGATAATAAGTTTAGGTTGAGTTGGGAATGATGGCCTATGAGATCATAGATGATAGTGAATAGAGGGATCACCCTTTTTAGAATAAGCATCTTTCAAAATAAGCAGACGAGTGGGGGCAGTAAAGCATCTTTGTGGCAAAACCCTGTTAACATGGTGGTGGCTACATATTCACATAGAATATGAATAAGACTGGGACAAGGCATACGTAGTTCTGAATAGATTAAAGATGAATTCACCTAATTGGAAGGCTAGGGGCACTGATAGGAGATGGCAATTGGATCATGGCATTGTTTGAAGAAGATTATGTGCTGTTGATAAAGGCCATGGGCCATACATGCAGAGAGATACCTGTGAAAACATGTGGAGGTCGAGCCAAGCCTGTGAGAATATGCAGGTTTTTGAAGGCTATTATACAGTCACAAAAAGGGCCATTATATTCAGATTTGAGTCATAGTGAATAGACGGTTGATACAATGGTTAACGGAAAAAGATGATTGTGTATATATCTAATGGCAAATTAAAAATGGTTGGGCACATTATATATGGACGTGTTGTCTATTCTGTAAAACCATAAACAAATGTTATGATGTCTAGCATGGCCATGGTTACATGGAGTATTTTTCATGCATGTAGAGCCACATATGAATGACTATGTTACGTTCATAAGAAATAAAACTATGACATTGTTGGCTATGTATTGATATGAGTGAGGTTGTTAACGGTGTGGAAGAATGTATCAAATTAGTAGGAGATTCAAGCCTGATGTTGCACTTATTTGGTAAGGCTTTGATCCAATGGTGAATGAGATGCTATTAATTCTCCCTTTCTCAAAACTGGCTAGAATCTACGGACTCTGTAGGCTTGAAGCTACGGACTATGCAGGCTTGAAGCTATGGACTGTGCAGGAGAAAGGAAAATCTATGGACTATGCAAGGTGGTCATTTGTATGATTTTGTATTAATGAATATGTTTGTTGTATATATCTGATTAACAGCAGGGTAATGTTTATGATTTTGTATCAGTCATTTTGATTTTGTATGAAATTGCATTTCATTATGAGGAGCCAGTCATCAGGTAGTTGGTACAACAATGCATATTCAGAATAGAGCTCTATTAAGAGTCAACAGTGACAAAACTCCTTATGAGCTATGGAAAGAAAAACCAGCAATAGTTGATTGTTTCAGAGTTTTCGATAGCAAATGCTTCATAAAGAGAACCAATGAAAAACTTGGTAAGTTTGAATCCAGAGCAGATGAAGGTATATTTCTTTGTTATTATTGCAAAAGTAAAGCTTATAAATGTTATAGAAAAGAACCAAGAATTTTTTTGAAAGTGCAAGTGTTAGGATAAAAGAAGATGGAACACAAAAGATCAGTGATCCAATAGAGGTTCTTGAAATCATTGAAGAGGAAGGCTTTGAAGAATCAGATGAAGATGAGGAAAAGGAGAAAAAGTGTGCCAAGACTCCACCCAAATATGTTCAAAAAAATCATAATGAAAGTGACATCATTTGGGATATAAAAGAAGGAATTTGCACCAAAATAATGTTTGTAAGTGAATCTGAACAAGTTAATTTCTCTTTGTTATCTAAAATTCAGCCTAGAAATTTTTCAGAAGTCAGACATGATGAGCATTGGGTTAAGGCTATGGATGAAGAATTAGATCAAATAGAAAAGAATGATACTTGGGAATTAGTGCCTAGACCAAAAGATCATAATGTGATAGGAACAAAATGGGTTTATAGAAATAAACTAAATTAAAATGGAGAAGTAACCAGAAATAAAGCAAGATTAGTATGTAAAGGATATGCTCAGATTGAGGGAATAGATTTTGAAGAAACTTTTGCACCAGTAGCAAGGTTAGAGGCTATTAGAATGTTTCTTGCATATGCAGTATTTAAAAATTTCAAAGTATTTTAGATGGATGTCAAATCTGCCTTCCTAAATGGGAATCTTGAAGAAGTCTACATTGAACAGCCTAAGGGGTTTATTCTCTCAAATATTAGTAATCATGTATGCAAATTGAAGAAAGCATTATATGGATTAAAACAAGCTCCCGGAGCTTGGTATGCAAGACTTGATAAGTACCTCCAAGATCAAGGATTCAAGAGAGGATTTGCTGATAGTAATTTTTACATCAAAATAGAAAGTGAGCATCAATTGATTGTTGTGGTTTATGTTGATGATATCATTTTTGGAAGAAATATTTAAAAGATGACAAAAGAATTTTCTGATAGAATTCAAAAAGAATTTGAGATGTCTATGCTTGGAGAATTATCATTTTTCTTAGGATTACAAATATTTCAATCAAATAAAGGAATTTTTATATCTCAAAGTAAATATGCCAAGGAAATGTTGAAGAAATTTGGTTTTGAGAATTGTGTACCAGTTGGCACACCTATGTGTACAAGAAATAAGGTGAGCAAGGATGAAGATTCACCTATTACAGATCAATCTTTGTATAGATCTATGATTGGTAGTCTTTTATATTTGACAACATCGAGACCAGGCATCATGCATGTAGTAGGTATGGTTGCAAGATATCAATCATCTCTAAGAGATGGTCATGTTCAGTTGGTGAAAAGAATATTTAGATATATCAAAAGGACATTGGATTATGGATTATGGTATCCTATAGGTAAAGATTTCACTTTATTTTCTTATACAGATTCAGACTGGGCAGGGTGCTTAGATGACAGAAAGAGTACAAGTGGAGGAGCTTTCTTCCTTGGTGATAGCTTAGTATCATGTCTAAGCAAGAAGTAGAACTCAGTATCACTTTCTATAGCTGAAGCAAAATATATTGTAGTAGTATTGTGTTGTACTCAAGTGCTTTGGATGAAGCAAACTTTGGAAGATATCAAGGTAAAGTATGATGAACCTATTTCCATTTTTTGTGATAACACAAGTGCCATAAATATTTCAAAAAATCCAGTGATGCATTCAAGAACAAAACATATTCCCATTAGATATCACTTTTTGAGAGAGCAGGTTGTAGATCAATAGGTTAAGTTGGAATATATTAGTACTATAGAGTAGATTACAGATATTTTCACAAAGGCACTACCAAAAGACACATTTGAGTATCTACGAGAGAAGTTGGGAGTAACTTCCCTTACTTCCTGCCATTAAGGTTCAGCATCAAGTGAGGGGGAGCTAAGTGTTAGCTCCAGGTAGGCCCTTTGCCATTGATGTCAAAGGGGGAGAATAATAGGTACAGGTACAGGTGTAAGAAATAGGTACAGGTTGCTACAATAAGGGGGAGTTACTATATGCTTTCAGATGATAGTATGTGTAAGTGACAAGATGTGGCCGTTTCATGATTGAGATTGCCATCAATGACAAAGGGGGAGATTGTTGGAAATATTGTCATTGATGTCAAAGGATTAGCATTATTGATGATAAAGGCCCCAATGCATTTAATATTTTTTATCTTGGCTAATATGAGTTAATATTTATTTAATATTAACAAATATATTTTTGGTTGCATATGAGACAAAAGAAGGACCCATGGAGAAGTCGAAGAGCCATGAGGTAAAGACAAAAGAAGGATGGGATGCATTTTCCCATGAAGAGTCATTTTGGGGAATACCAAGAGTCACCAAGTGAAGACAAAAGAGTAAGGGCTAATTTCTCATGAAGGGACACTTTAAGGAATACGAAAAGTCACCAAAGATAAAGACAAAAGTGGGAAAGACATTTTTGGTCATGAAGGTTCACCACATGAATTTCAAAATGCTTGGATATGAAGGGTCATCCAATATTAGCACCATTTTCCATGAGGATTGAAAGGTCACAAAGGGGGAAGGCCAAAGGTCATTTGGAAAGCTATAAATAAAGGCTTAAAAAGCCATTTTTAATATGAGTGTGAGAGGTTAATTTGATATTGTATTATCTAGCTTAGAAAAGCAAAGGTGAGAGAGAGGAAAGATATGTTGTATTAAACTATCATTTGTTGATTTAGCAACATTGAGAGATAGGTGTGTGGTTTACATAAAGTGGATGATGCTCATGTGGGTTGGTGCTCACGAATGATAGCTGGGTTGGTGCTCGGTAAAGGAGTTTGAAGCTCCTGTGGGGTGGTGTTCACGAATTGTAGCTGAGTTTGATACTTGGCAAAGGGGTATGGTGTTCCTGTGGGTTTTTTCTCACTAATATACTTGAGATTGTTCTCCGTGGTTTTTCCCACATTGGGTTTCCACGCTATATCTGGTGTCTCTCTCTTTCTTGTGTGATGTTTATTATTTGAGATTTATTGCATATCTTGAATTTTTGATTAAGGGAAAGTTTTATAAGATAAATATGCTGATTCACCCCCCCTCTCAGTATATTACATGCTTAACAATGTCTTACATACATTCATTTCTTGCTTTGATTAGTTAGATGCATTTGTACTTCTAGTTTCTTACATGCTTTCTTTTCTTTCTTAGACTAGGTTGATGTGATTACATATCTCAGTTCCTGTTTGTCTCCTATATGTACCATAGGACATTTTCCAATGTCTTTTATTTATATTCATGTGTGTGCCTTAGTAAATTTTCCAATGTCCTTTACCTTTACTCCTTTATGTGATTGAGGCTTCCACACCCATTTTGCTTGTTTCAATTATATGTGTATGTGATATTTGAACATGCCTTATATTCTTGCTTTCTAATTTGAGTGACATGTGCCCATGTCACTTGTTTTCTTGGCCCCTTGGCCACTCTTATATGATTCTTTATTTTTGCCTTGTGTGCTTTTTGCTTATTTTCTTATCATTGTTTGCAATGACATGATCCATATCATGTATTTTCTTGCTTTCTTGGATGCCATGATGGGCATCATGCTCCATCCCTCCAACTAAAAACTAACAACTAATAACTAACTATACTTTCAAATTCTATTGTAGTACATTACACATGTTATTACATTATTACATCTATCTAGGCATACCCCTATTTATCTAAAAATATCTCAATAAAAATCATGTTATATCTTGAGATATCTTGTTGATTATCATTGTTATATCATGTATCTTTATAACATAATGCACTTGCAGGGCTCTTTTTTCTGAGGGTATTCATTATAGGGTATTCATTCCTACCCTCAGAAGAGGGGGAAATAAATAGGGGTTTTATCTAAGATATCATATCTTTTAATAGTTAAAAAAGTAGTTTTTAGAACACCTAGAACAAAAACTAGACATTAAAAAAAGGTAGAACAAACTAGTCAGTAAAATAGTCACCAGATTTAGCCCTGGACAATAGCACTCAACATGGACAATAACACTGGTGCCACTAGTGTCCAATTTTGGCACTCTTATCCAAATAAAAAATATATATATTTTCCAAAATTTTAGTTATAGTTTTATTAGCTATAGTTCAGACAAAAATTTGTAGTTTTAGTATAATTTTTCTCAAAAAATCTAGATATAAGTGGCATCATACGTGACATCATGGCTCTCACTTCCAATTTTAGATAAGGAAATTGGTATAACTTCTAGATCAGAATCCATGTTTCAAACACCAGTGATTGGGGGCAATGTCCATGACATATTTATTTTCTTTCTTTTTAAGTTTAACATTAACTAGGCATTCTCAGTAGTTGCATGCCTTACTCTATATATAGGTGGTTGGAATCATTTTGGTTTGGATTTCATACAAGCCTAACTTTTAATTTCCTAATTTCTTGAGTGACTTTCATATAAGCCTAGTTTACCAATTTTGGAATCGCCAAGAGTGGCCTAGTTTCTAACATATATTCAACTATCCATGCCAATATTATTAGATCATAGTACATTTATGGGCTTCAAGATCCATCTCATATGACACACATTCAATACTAATATTAATTTATAGATTCACTTTATGGGGTAATGATAGAGCCAAAGGACTAGCTATCTTTTGTATTCTTAAGCCACCTACTCAAAGGGATTGGATACATAAATCCAAACATCTATCAATACATGTAGGATCACCTAAATTCACTTAGTGGGTGATGATGGAGCCAAAGGGCTAGCCTTTGCATTCTTTAACCACTTTTAGGGAATTTAGAACTCATCTCCATTCATGATATTACTCTTGGTACAACACCTTCCAGCATTATTCAACATAATCCAACATCACTCAGTAACACAAGTTTTATATTGGTTTGTGTACCTAATGAGGTGTATTTCTTCCTTCCTCTTCCTCTCTCTCTTACCCAACTTTGTATGTTCTTACTTTATATATAGTATATCTAGTTAGAACTGATCTACTTATGTTTTCACTTGTAAATTTACACTTCATATCATGCTCTCTCTATGCACACATAGCATCACATAACTTCATAGGCTTTACCCTTGTAGGTAAGTTTAAGTACGCATTCTATTTTTCCTTTATCCTAGTATTTCACTTTGTTGCATCACTAGAATCAAGTGGGGTAAATTTAGTTATATAAAATTCAAAAATTGGTAACTTGATCATGGATAATTACACCCAACCCATAGGTCCCTCTTGCTTTCTCTCATGACCCTCATAGTCTTCTGTTCACTAATTTTCAGTCATCCATAGCCTTCCAGACTTGATCCCAACTGATATAGACTCCTCTTTCTAAGACAAATCCATCCTTGTAGGTCCTATCTACTTAGGACAATAGCACCACACTAGGACTATAGCAATAATTCCACTCTTGTCTACTTTTATTACTATTGTGCAAGTCCATTTATGGCCCAAATGGTTAGTTCTTTCTAGTTTGCCATCCTTATCCTTATCTATATAATGTGAACAAATTCGATCCATGATGAATAGATCCCTATAAAAACCCATTCAAATATCATTTATAAAGGTTTGGTATATATCAGAAGTAAGCAAGAATACAAACAAGACTACTCAAAAAATCTTCCCTAATCTTTACATACATCTAACCAACACACTTATAATCTCATTCAAGTCCTTACAACAATCCCTAGTCACCTCAAGCTTATCCAATTTAGAATTATATATTTTTATACACTCAATTTCCTAAAGCACATCAAGTAGTAGAACTATATATGGATTGATCCCTCTATAGATTATTGATATGCAGGTAGCGTGCCCACACATGGGGTGTGAAGCATGTCCAATGCATCTTACACACACTAACCCCCCCTCTCTTGATTAAAATTAATCAAAACATAATGGAAGATAGGGTTTGAAGAAAGAATCTACTTTACATCAAGTTCTATAGACCTATAGCTACCAAAACTTCATAGATAGGGTCACACAGACTTGTCAAACAAAACTTAGAAAGCTTAGATCCTTAGGACAATAGCAGCAAAGGTAGACTACAGTGTTAGTACCACTCCTACATAGTTTTAGTGCTCCTATCTAATCACAAAATGAAGTTTAGATCTTAGTTTGTAATAGTGTCTTAGTATTGCAGAATCAATGTCAACCTTCATCTTAGTTAGATCAACATAGCTCTAAGCTAAGTAATATTTATCCTTACTCATTTAATATTGTTAGAAAGTCTAAGCAGTAACTAAAATTAACAAATCAATGGATTAATTATAGTATAATTATTGACTGATTTTACTACCTAGACCCTTTAACTAAATTTGTAATAACACATCAATATTCCAAAAATTGTTAAATCACATTCAAATATGTCAAAAACACCAAAAATATTGTGATTATATGCATTAACCATGATTTACATTTCTATTACTATGATAGACTTACATTTGTTGTTTCATACTTATTGTTTGTCACGTTATCTACATTACCATGCTTCACTTGATCTTATTTGAGTGTGTGTAGTGACATCTAGCTCTTTGATTGCTTCACTCTACCCATTAAGGGGGCATCATAATTCTACATCAAGACATACAATGATGTACATACCCACTAGGGGCATATTCTACATGACTACACCATCCAAGTTATGTCATTCCTACATCACACACTCTAGTTATCATGTTGAGGTACATTATTTATTAGCATACATAGATTATTCTATCGACACTCATTATTATATAGGAATTTTCTATTTCTTAAAATATACCTAATCTTGTACTACACATGTCTTGCATACATTCACTTCTTTCTTTGATCAGTTAGATATGTTTTTACTTTTAGTTTCATACATAGTTTCTTTTCTTGCTTAGAATTAGCTTGATATCATTGCATTTATCAGTTATTCTTTGTCTCCTATATGTGCCTTAGGAATTTTTCCAATATCCTTTGCTTATATTCATGTGTGTGCCTTTGGAAATTTTCCAATGTCCTTTGCCTGTACTCCTCTATGTAGTTGTGGCTTTCACACTAATTTTTCTTGTTTTAATTGTATTTATATGTGGCATTTAAACATGCCTTGTATGCTTTCTTTCTAGTTTGAGTGACATGCACCCATGTCCCTTTTTTTCTTGGCCCCTTGGCCACTCTTATATGCTTCTTTCTTCTTTCCTTGGTTTTTTTTTGCTTATTTGCTTCTCATTATTCAAAATTCCATGATTCACATAATGAATTTATCTTACTTTCTTGGATGCCATCATAGACATCATGCTCCATCCCTCTAACTAACAAATAATAACTAACCAAAATTTAAATTCTAGGTTCATACATTACACATGTTATTACATTGTTACATATATCTAGGCATACCCTTGTTAATCTAACAATCTCTCAATACAAATCATGCTATATCTTGGGATATCTTGTCAATTATTGTTATATCATATATATTTGGAGAATAACACAATTATAGGGCTCTTTGTTCTAAAGGTAGTCATATAAGGTCTTCATTCCTACCTTCAAAAGAAAGAGAAGCAAACAAGGGTTTTGTCATAGAAATCAAAGCTCCTAATGGTCAAAACAATAATTTTTAGAACACTCAAAACAACAGCCAGACATCAAAATAGTCAGAGTAAACCAAGACGATAATCAAGAATCTAGATTAGTTACCAGATTTGGCCTTGGACAACAGCACCTAACCTATACAATAGTGATGATGTTACTAGTGTCCACTTTTATTGTTCCTATCCAAATAGAAAAAACTAGATTTTCTAGAAATAGATAAAAAGGTAAGTTTAGTTACAGTTTTGTCAACTATAATTTAGACCAAAATCATTAATTTTAATACAATTTTTCTTAGAGAATATAGATATAGGTGGCATCATGCATGGAATAATGGATCTTTCTTCTAGTTTTAGATAGGGTAGTTGGTACAACTTTTATATTAGAGTCCATGTTTCAGACAGTAGTGATTGGGGGTAATGTGCATGACACATTTGTTTTCTTTCTTTTTTAGTTTAGTATTACTTAGGCATTCTCAGTAGTTGCATGCCTTACTCTATCTATAATTTTTTGTCATCACTTTGGAATGTATTTCATACAAGAATAACTTTTAAAGTTCTTGATTTCTTGAGTGGCTTTCATACAAGCCTAGTGTACTAGTTTGGAGTGGCTTTCATACAAGCCTAATCTCCATCTTTTAAAATGGCCAAGAGTGGCCTAGTTTGTAGCATACATTCAGATATCAATACCAACATTGTCAGATCATATTAAAATCATGGGCTTCAATATATATCTCATATGACACACATTACATATCGGTATCATTTCATAGCTTCACTTTATGGGGTAACGATGGAGTCAAAGGACTAGCTAGCCTTTGTATTCTTAAGCCACCTACTTAGAGGGATTGGAAACACAAGTCCAAAAATTGATCAACAAATGTAGGATTATCTATATTCACTTAGTTGGTGATGATGGAGCCAAAGGGCTAGCCTTTACATTCTTGAGACACTTTCAAGGAATTGAGCACTCACATCCATTCATGATATTACTCTTGGTACAACACCTTCTAGAATAACTGTAGAGTAAAGATTTACTCTACTTTTCATTCTTTTTTTCAATCGCACACCAATATTTTTTTTTCCCACATACTTTGGTCCAAGATGGTGAAGTTTTGAAACAGAGCATGGGCTCTATTTTCCTTTTGATTCATTTTTGTCTAAGTGTCAAAATCAAGCAGAAGTTGCCATGTGTCATCATTCGAGGCATCCTTTCTCAAGCAGAAACTACCAAGTGTCATCGTCTGAGGCACCTTTCATATTTTCTAAGAGTTAGTCAAAATGTGCCATGTATCTCATAGTGACTTAGTGAAACACACCAAGTTTCAGCATCCATGTTTTCATATCATCACCCCTGTTTCATCTCTTTTCAGCGAAAGGTTTTAACAAGCTAAGTATCAAGATCAAGTAGAAAGTGTCAAGTGGAAATCATAGAAGGTTTTAATTTTGATTTTCTAAAAAGTGATGGAAGATGCCATGTACCCTAGCAAAAGAGAGTAGAAGCCACCACGTGTTGCAATCTGAATTATCTTCATTTTTGCTTCACTAATATAGCAAAGACTGTGGTGGGTATTAAGTGTTGTTTTTGAAGCAAGTGGAAGCCGCCGAGTGTCACTATCTGAGTAAATATGAAATGATACCCATTTATTTCTATGGTGTAAATAGAGTAAAGTAGAGACCACCATGTGTCACCCTCTGTAGGTTTCTAAAATGGTAGCTAAAAGAAGCAAAGACCACCACGTAATCCCAAATGAGTAAAGCAGAGATTGCCACGTGTTTTTTTTAATGAAGCAGCAAAGTTTGCCACCTGTCCCTATGCTCCTTTTACAAGTTACTCAGGTAAGAAATGTTGTGAGTCTTATTTTATTTTAAATTGTTGAAGTTTCAAGGAAGTGGATTGTGACAGGTGTCAAAGGCGGAAAGTGTGAGATACAAAAAGAGTATAACTTACGTGGAAAGTGCCGTGTGTCTTCAATAGGTTCTATGGAACCTGCCAACTATCATCCTCTAATGTATCCTAAAGTAATAAGATATTTTTCAAGAAATTGGCTAAGTGTTACCTAGCATTTAAAAGAAGGGAGCATCATGTAATCTATTTCAGCCAATGAACTGCCAGAAGACAAAGCATTTCAGAATCTATAAAATATTTTTTTAGACACTTCCAGTTTGGTTAGATTTAAGTTGGGTTGTTAGATTGGGAATAAGCAGACAATCCAGAGTGAATCCAAGGCTATAAATAAGGGTGCAGAGATCACCAAAGGGATAAAAAAGGAGATACTAGAGAGAATTTTTTGAGAGAATTATTGTAAAGAGTTTAGACTTTCTAGAGCTATGACTAGGAACATCATTTGCTTTTGTTATATATTCTTAAATTGGAAGGTTTATGTAACTGTGCCTCTTATGTGACTGGAGAATTAATGAGAAGTTGGAATCCTATGCCTTTGTTGATATTTTCTGTCATTGCAAAAGTAGTCTAGCTGTGTTATCAAGATTTAGACTTTCTAGAGCTATGATTGTAAATGTTATTTGCCTTTGTCTCATTTTCTTGAGTTGAAAAGTTTATATAACTGTGTGTGTTTATGTGCCTCTTATGTGACTGGAAAATTTCATAAGAAGATTGAACCCTGTGCCTTTGTTGACATTTTCTATATCACTACAAAGTAGTCTATACTATGAGCCCTTGTTTCTATTGTTTATATCTTTTACATTGATCATGCAATTGTTTGCTCTTAAATGTAAATGAATCCTACATATAGTTTCACAATGCTCAAGATTATGGTCAAATTACATTTAGGTGCATCACCATAGTTAGATTTTATTTCTTGCATTTGTGTTTCTATTAAAATTCTTGTCTCTTTTCCCAGTATACACTTGATATAAAGAAAAACTAGTTTGTGTAAAATCTGGAGGTTGTTTCAAGTCAAAAGTCCCACATCTTGAAACTTCCCATTGTTTATGTTAGAACAAGCACAATTTTAAATCATCAACAATTTTTGGCACACTCGATGGGACAAATTTTGAAGTTTCTTTCAAGATCATATGAACTAGAGAGCTATGAGAAGTCATAGCTATGGACCAATAACCAGATCACAATCTACTACAAATCTAAGTATTCTTTTTCCACCTTTGGTAACTAGTCTAAGAAGAAGAGTCAACCAGTTTATACCAATACTAAGAGCAAATATGGGAGCCCCTATACCCCCAAGAAATTATGCGAGCTGGAACACTGGTAGTCCCTTGATTCTCCCAATACCACCAGCCACTTGGGACCCTATCCCGGTGAATGAATTAAAATCTCTACCCAAATTCAGTGGGCAAGACTTTAAAACACCCGATGAATGTCTACAGGGTGTATCAGATGTCTATGTTATACATGTTGTCACATAGCAAAATGTGGCCATAAGATTATTAGCCACTTATTTTAAAGGGAAGGCTCTAGAATGGTATTGGTCTTTGACCCCAAATACCATATCTACATGGGATCACCTCAGAGATCTTTTCTTTGAAAGATTTGAAGAGAAGGGTGATAAGTCTTCTTTGTTACAACAATTAATTACCATTCAAAGGGCAACACAAGAAGCCATGACTAACTCCAATTCCAGATTTCAAAAGACTTAGGAAAGAATCCCTGTTATAGCTAGACCATTACTAGGTATGGCCATAGTATTTCATCTTAAGGCTTTGAATTCAAATATATCTATTATGATTCAGTCACTTGGAGGACACACTTTGCCAGAGGCTTATGACTATGCGGTCAGACCTGAGAATAATTTGATAGATGATGGAAAATTGCCTCCAAGGCCTCCTATGCCCATGTTCCCAAAAATTTCCTTGCCATTACCTCAAGAATCCCCTAAATCTATAGCCCCACCTGTGTTTATGTACACCTATCCTCAACCATCTGCTAAAGAAATTATCCCCACTCAGTCAACTAAGCTGGATGATATTAAGAATATCCTAAGGACATTTTGTAATGAGCTAATCAATATAAAAAGATAGCAGAGAACTTTCCCTAGGCCTCCATATCAAGGCTATCAAGGAAATAGATTTTCATCTCAGCCAAACCAATACCAGGGTCCTCTAAGGCAAAATAACCCTCAGCTAGCAAACCAATTTGTTACAGTCCCCACACCCTCACAGACTATTCCTCCCAATTCAAATAGGGAGATTGTTCCAAGGCAAAATAACTATGTGGATAACACTAATTCCTAGTGTTTTCCTTGAAATATTGCTCATACACCTAGACATTGTCTTATGGGTAATCTACAACAAAAGGTGGCAGAGAAAAGAAGAATGGATGGTCAGTTTGCATGTTCCAGTGACAATCAAGCCTACTAAATTTTTGGTATATAGAATTCAGTCCTAGTGGCTCAGATGCAAGGGATGTCCTTGAAACAAGAGGAAGAAATAGCCCCAGAACATGCTTTGTTCTCATGGGTTGAAGATGAAGAATCAATTTTCTTGAATGAAGCGTCTACCTCCAAAAAAGTAGTGGTGTAATCTGATTATTACACTAGTTCAAAGAGAAGGATGGTGGAATAGCCTGAGGTTATAAATAGTCAATTCATGGAGAATCCTCCATTTCAAGGATAAAGAAACACAGCTGTCAGACAAGAAGTGCCTTAGTTGGTGTAGAATCAAGGGATTCCTGTACAAATTCAAGAAAAAATAAGATATCCTTATTTTCAAAGAACTCAAACTCTGGGACCAATAAATGTGGTGGATCAATTGAAGAAGACTCCAGCACAAGTATCAATATGAGATATATTGGCTATTCCTTGAATATAAGACACTACTACAAGAAGCTCTACAAGGCCAAGCAGTGCTTAAAGGTACTGTTATCAAAGAAAGACCTACTAAAAAAGAAAATCTCAAAAATATAGTTCATCTATAGAAAATAGCCCTAGTGAATAATATAGTAGAGGTAATCAAATCCAAATTGGATCCCTTCTATTTAACTTTAATAGTGGGTAAGAAACTGCTACATAATGCAATGATTGATTCAGGGGCTAGCACTATAGTAATGCCCAAGCAGATAGCTGATGCTTTAGAAATTAAGTATGAACCATTCACTAAAGGAGTCATATAGCTAGATGGAAAAGCAGTACAAACAATAGGGATAATTAAACAACTCTAATTACAATTATATGATTGTCATAATATAATTTTAAATCAAGATGTAGTAGTGATAGATATACCTCTTATTTTTGGCTTGTATTTATCAAGAGACTTTATAACCAAGATAGGAGGATATATGTCTCTTGATTGGTCTCACCTCATCTTAAGAACTAAATATGGTTCAAAGATGAAGATATTATCTGAGCCATTATATAAAGATCATATCACCAATGAACCAACTACGAAGTTAGAGGCAACCCATGCTATGATGAATAAAGAAGAAAGGGTTTTTGTCAAGGAGCTAGGCGAATGGACTAGATATAATCAAGAAGAAGAAAATGATCATTTATTAGCTATGATGCAAAGTGACCCATATGGAAATTATGATTCTATTGGTCTGGGCACTTACGTTATACTTGATGAAGATCATAAAATCCCAAATGTTCTAGAGGAAGAAAAGTTAAAAGATACATCTTCTATCAATCCTCGGGTCTCTCAACATGAATTCAACATTCTGAGTGAGAAGTCACAAGCGTATGCCTTAATCTCTGATGAAGAAGAAATAATTTCTGACTTTCTTCTTACTTTGCAAGATGATGAGGAAGAGCATGGACATTTCCATGATCATGATTTAAATGAATTATTTGAAATCATTAGATCAGGTTATATTATTTTTTAGGGAAGCTGTGAGCTAGTTGTAGAGGAACAAAATAGCATTGAGACTCAATTACATATGCAAAATTATTGCACTCTTTCAAAATTATCCTTTCAAGAGGTAGGTGATTTTGAAGTCATTAAAGAGGATGATCATGAAATAGAACCAGAGTTTGAAGCAAAAAGAGTTAAGTCAATAAATGATATATGTCAAAAGGATTTTGTTGATGAACAAATAGTTGTTAACTTCTTGATAAGACATATCAATATCAAGAGCTGGTATTCGATGAGCTTCCAAGAACAAGAAGAGTTTATATATGTTGGAAGTAGGTTTGACTCAGACTCACCCAAATGCAGGTCAAACACCATGGAATACAAAGAAAGTAAGTCATCAGAGCTATATCAAATTTAAACACTTGTCCGCCAATATAAGCTCGCTTGTCATGAAAGAGATTTTAGAAATTCTTTTGATCCAGGAGGGAGATAAAGATACTATGTATTATAGTTAGATAGTTTCCCCTTTCAGTATTGCTTTTGTTTTCCCATTTGGTTTTCTTGTTTGGTTTTCCCAATTTTATTTTAAATAAGTTTTATTTGAACACGTAGATGGAAAATCCAAATTTTCAAAATTTTCAAAATTCTCCAATACATTGAATGTCTCAAAAATCTTTAGAAATCCCCAAGGTACCTCGCACTACCACTTGCATAATGTGTCTATCTTGTTGTTCCATAAAGATTGAGTAAGATCCGCTAATGGTTATCTGAGTTTAATGCCATTTTGAGACTTGATAGGTCAATAAATACCTATTAACAAGAGATAAAGCTTACAAGTTATAAAACATTCCTACATCTATGAAAATATCCTGCTACTTGCATTTTCTATGCCTAGTAAACTTGTTTCAGCAAAAGCATTTCTATTTTGAAAATTTTCATACAAGTTATCATAGAGAAGATATAGAGATGGAGGGGGTACAATCTTCACAACAAGGAGCTAGGATGTATGAGTCCCTTGACAAGTTTCTTGTGAGCAAGTCATATGCTTCAACTCTCGCATAGCTATTGAAGACCTATCCATGGACTAGGATTCTAAAAGTTGGTCAAGCAAGTGACCCAAAAAAAATAAAATATTATGTAGATGGCATCATGGACCTAATTCTTCAAAGAGCTAATAGTAAAAATCTTAGAGAAGGGGTACATCAAAGGTGTCTATAGAGGGCTAGAGTGGGGCAATATGAAACATTTTCCATGAGGATATGGAGTTCACAACTAGCATAATTCATTGTCCTAGCTGTGCATCCATGCTGTGACTTGGTCAAATTATGTGTAGATTTATTCCATGCACCATCATGCACCATTCAAAAGAGTCGATTTTCAATACAAATCACATCACAGGCTATCAGGGATATGTTAGCCATGTATCATGATAGTACAACTACGTTTCCCACTATTGCTAAAATGCAAAGAATGTGGGCAAACATCAACACTTAATCAATGTTCTTGAGATCTGAATTATAAATGGGTGATGATGACACTATGGTGCCCACACTCCCTACACCAAGAGCCCAATTTGCACAAGCTATTCAAGACGCACTGTCTATGATGGATTTCATCTTTGGCATGAAAGATGATATGGCAGTGTATGCAGAACAAATGGATATCCTTTTCAAGTTGAAGACAGTTGACAAAACCCAAGAATATTGCCTCAAATTTTTTGAACAAATTGTTTTCTCAACGGTAAAACAACTGGGCCATTTCAAATCAAAAGGAATATTTAGGTATTCTTCCTATTTGTTCCACCTCATGCTTTTTCAAAGCTCTAACCTCTTTGCCCAACATATATATCTTGATATGTATGACCCAAATTTTGATCTCCAAAGGACCATTCCTATGTCTGCATGGACACATATTTTGTCAAAGACTAGTGACCCATATGAATTCTAGGAATTATTTGTTACCCCTACTTTTTGCCACCTTAGCCCTGAACCAGTTATGAATAGATTATTCCCAAGTGTTTTGAATCTTCTGACTAGTTGCCCAATTCTTTGTGATTTCTATTTTGGATCCCACCATACCATTATAAGAGTCCATGGTTTTTATGGGGAACCAATATTGCTACCTAAGATTTTGACTCTTAAGTTAGCATTCGTAGAGGTCACCAAGCAGGTATCCACAGTTGAAAATGAATTTGGCTCTGGGAAGAGGAAATGGAAAATGTATGACCTCCCATGGATGACAACCAACATGGTTTTGGAAACCAAAGCCACTGAAGTTGTGTTGCTCAAAAATCTAGCCTTTCTGGGTTTCCTTTTAATAAAGGACAAATGGGTTTATGACTTAAACAATTTCATAGCTTCTTGGATAAGAACAAACAGAGTTGTAACCAGAATAATAATCTATAGAAACACTTTTATAAATTCATTACATATTCAAAACATCTATTTTTTGGTATTCAATCACTCTAAAATAAAGTTTTAAAAAGAAAAATATCTTTCAAAATTCAAATCACACTAAAAGACATGATCATATCTTTGACATGTCTCCCCATCCTAGTTGAAGCTCAAAATCCATAGTTTTCTTAATGATAGAGCCAATGTCCATTGGGATGTGCACATGAGGGCCACCCTTTTTGGGAACCCAAGAAAAATCCTAGGGAAGACACTCCTATATTTTATGTTAACAAACATTCCCCTTCCACAAAATAGACCCTAGGAAACATTATATGTTAAGCAGAGGGATTATGATCCTAAAGTTAGAATGAATTTTGGCTTAAGGAGGATATTAAAGAATAAGGATTGGGATACTGAGAAAATAGAGGCCTATTGGAAATATAGGTAGGAAATTTGTCAAACAACCCATTCTTTCAGGAACATGGACACAGATGAGAGATGGGAAGAACTATGGGATGAGTGCCATCTCTCCCCTGTATCTAGCCCAGAGACAAGTAATTTGCTGACACCGAGTGAAGAGCAAGAAGCTAGGGCCAGGTCAAGCCAAGAGTCACAAGCCTCAGAGCAAGCTGTAGATGCAATAATGGTATTAGTTTGGCCCTAATCTCTCAGTGTCATGGAAAAGCAAAAGAGTGTGGTGCCTACACCACCACAAGCTTCCCCATTAGCAGTGGTTATAGATATTCCCAATTCTCCACAAGAAGTAGATGTGGAAGGAAAAAGAATGAAGCTAGAAGAAGAGACACCCAAGAAATGAAAGAGGGTGTAGTTTCAATTTGATTCAAAAGAGGAGATGGACACCCCATAGTGCCAATTACAGGGTACTGTAATTTCTCCTCAAGTAAGTATTATTCCTCCCTCTCCTTCTCAGCCTATTTCTTCTCCTATTGGCATGATGATTTCATCTAGCTAGATGACATCTCCTGCCACTTCTGCCATTCCCATTTCTCACTTTGCCCCATTTGTGGCACCTCAGGCTTTAACATTACCTTATTTCTCCCCCTCTATTCCTAAGAAAATTTCCCCTCAGATTGTCCATAGCCAACAATTAGCTATTTAGTATGGTTTACCACAGGGACATCCTTTTGTGGGTGGGCACATTGCCTCTCCTTCTACCTTCCAAACCTAAGCCAATGCTACTAAGAAGGCAAGGGAAGCCCAAAGAGAGAAAAAGAAAATCAAGGAAAATAAAGCATTGGCTACACCCCATCTAGTAGCAATTGATAGTGACTCATTTGTCACCAAATGTAATAAAGCCAATTGAGTATATGCAGCCAGAGGATTACACGATGAATGTAGTGGCCATTGATGTGTCCCTCTTCAGGCTATAGGACAAAATTGAGCTGCTGATTGAATCCAATTTTGTAGTTACTGAAGACTACTTGAAGATATCAAGGAGGGTACATAAGATGAAAGCTGAGCTAGCCAAGGAAAAGGCAAACTGTAACAATTTGACCTTTGAGATCAATAGAAAAGACAATGAAATAGAGAATCTAAATAAACAATTGCAAGATATTATTTCTCTTCAGACCCACCAGGCAATTTAGGCCCAAAATGATTCTTTAAAAGTAGGGCTCACACAGGTAAAAGATACATTGATAACCCTAAGGTGCGAAAAAGTAGCATTGCAAGGAAAATGAGGAACACCTATTGCAAGTTACCCAATTGTAACAAAAGTTGTTGGCCAGATAAAATAATATTGCAGCCACACAAGCCCAATTTCAAATAGAGCAACAAAGAGTAGAACAATTGATGTTAGAGTAAGCTAATAGGCCAAGGAATGTTAGAGTATTAAGTCTGGTAAAGGAGATATACGAATCCATGTGGAAGATAATCTCTTTAGAGATTATTCAGCTCAGCCCTTCTCTCACCTTCCTACTAAATGTACAAAAATTGTGCAAAAAGGTGGAGAGTTCAGTTGTAAATACTCTGGCTACAGTCTCTAAGAGAGTAATGGACTCAGAAATGTTGCTACAAAAGCTTTATGATGCAATAGATGCAATGTTGTAAGTAGTAAGAATCAATGATAGAATGGTTGCTACCAAGCGAGTAAATGAGGTTCTCAGTTTTAATTCCATACCCATCAGTTTCAAAGAGTTTCTAGATGTCATGAAGGAAGGAATCATTGAAATTAAATAAGATGTTGAAGATCTAGTACAATTAGGTCTTCCTTATCCATTTCCTGATGACAACATTGTGCTAATGGTAGATGAAATTGAACCTTTACTATTGGCGAAATAAAATAATCAGACAATTTTCTAGGATCTAAGGGATGATTCATTAATCCCTGAATTATAAGATGTCTTGGTTCCTATTTTCTAGCTCAAATTAAAATTGAAGGCTACAGTTGAAATTTCTAAGGGATGATTCATTAGTCCCTGAAGTAGAAGCTATCTTGGTTCCTATTTTCTAGCTCGAATTCAAATTGAAGGCTACGATTCAAATTTTGCAAAAAATTTCACACAAGGATATTATTAACCTTGATTTATCCTTCAATGAATTACAAAATAAGCAAGGGTTATCTAATGATGAGTGGTTTACCTACGAAACAACATTGTTGAAGCTGTGATTTTGAAATTTTGATCTTGTAGGAGTTGTGGTTTCTTTTTGAGCAAGCTCAAAAGTCCTTTGGGTCACCAATAACTATAGAGTAAAGATTTTCTCTACATTTCATTCTTTTTTTCAGTTGTGTGCCACAAAATTTTGTTCTCGCATACTTTGGTCTGAGATGGCGAAGTTTTGAAATAGATTATGGGCTCTATTTTCCTTTTGATTCATTTTTGTCTAAGTGTTGAAATCAAGCAGAAGCTACCAAGTGTCATCATCTGAGGCATCCTTTCTCAAGTAAAAACTACCAGGTGTCATCATCTAAGGTACCTTTCATATTTTCTAAGAGTTGGTCAAAATGTGCCATGTATCTCATAGCGACTCAGCAGAATGTGCCAAGTGTCAGCATCCACATTTTCATATCATCACCTGTGTTTTATCTCTTTTCAGTGAAAGGTTTTAATAAACTAAGTATCAGGATTGAGTGGAAAGTGCCAAGTGGGAATTGCCAAAGGTCTCAATTTTGATTTTCTAAAAAGTGATGGAAGATGCCACATACCCCAGCAGAAGAGAGAGGAAGCCACCACGTGTCGTGATCTGATTTATCTTCATTTTTGCTTCACTGATATAGTAAAGACTGTGGTGGGTCTTAAGTGTTGTTTCTGAAGCAAGTAGAAGCTGCTAGGTGTCATTGTCTGAGTAAATATGAAATGATACCCATTTATTTCTATGGTATAAATAGAGTAAAGTGGAGACTTCCATGTGTCACCCTCCACAAGTTTCTAAAAAGGTAGCTAAAAGAAGTAGAGACCACCACCTAATTCCAAATGAGTAAAGCAGAGATTGCCACGTGTTTTTTTTATGAATTAAAAGAGTTTTCCACCTATCCTTGGGCTCCTTTTAAAAGTTACTTGAGTAAGAAGTGTTGTGAGTCTTATTTTATTTTAAGTTTTTGAAGTTTTGAGGAAGTAGATTGCGACAGGTGTCAAAGGCAAAAAGTGTGAGATACAAAAAGAGTATAAGTTACGTGGAAAGTGCCACGTGTCTTCAATAGGTGCTGCAAAACCCACCAAGTCTCATCCTTCAGTGTCTCCTAAAGTAATAAGAAAGTTTTCAAGAAATTGGCTAAGTGTTACCTAGCATTTAAGAGAAGGGAGTATCCTGCAATCTATTTCAGCCAATGAATTGCCAGAAGACAAAGCATTTCAAAATCTATAAAATATCTTCTATTAGACACTTATAGTTTTTTTAGATTTCAGTTGGGCCATTATATTGGGAACAAACAAACAATCTGGACTGAATCCAAGGCTATAAATAAGGGTGCACATATCACCAGAGGGATAAAAAAGGAGATACTAGAGAGAATTTTTTGAGAGAATTATTGTAAAGAGTTTAGACTTTCTAGAGCTATGACTAGGAATATCATTTGTTTTTATTCTATCTTCTTAAATTGGAAGGTTTATGTAACTGTGAGTGTTTTTGTGCCTCTTATGTGACTGGAGAATTAATGAGAAGATGGAATCCTATGCCTTTCTTGATATTTTTTGTGTCATTGCAAAAGTAGTCTAGGCTGTGTTGTCAAGAGTTTAGACTTTCTAGAGCTGTGATTGGAAATTTCATTTGCCTTTGTCTCATTTTCTTGAGTTGAAAATTTTATATAACTATGTGTGTTTCTATGCCTCTTATGTGACTGAAAAATTCAAATAAGAATATTGAACCCTGTGCCTTTGTTGACATTTTCTATATCACTGCAAAAGTAGACTATAGTGTGAGCCCCTGTTTCTATTGTTTATATATTTTTCATTGATCATGCACTTGTTTTCTCTTAAATGTAAATGAATCCTACATATAGTCTCATTGTGCTTAGGATTATGGTTGAATTACATTTAGGTGCATCGCCATAGTTAGATTTTCTTTCTTGCATTTGTGTTTCTGTTAAAATTCCCGTCTCTTTTCCCAGTATACACTTGATATAAAGAAGAACCAGCTTCTCAAAAATCTGGAGGTTTTTTAAAGTTGCAAGTCCCACATCTTGAAACTTCTCATTGTTGATGTTAGAACAAGCACAATTTTAAATCATCAACAATTACTTAACATAATCTAGCATCACTCAGCAACACAATAGGTTTTGTATTAGTTCATGTACCTAATGAGGTGTATTCATTCCTTTCTCTTCCTCTCTCTCTTACCTAGCTTTATACATTCTTATTTTAGATATAACATATCTATTAAGAAATGATATACTTTTATTTTCACTTGTAGGTTTACACTTCACAACATGTTCTTTCAATGTACACCTAGTATCACATAGCTTCATGGGCTTCACCCTTATAGGTAAGTTTAGGTATGCTTTATATTTTTCTTTTATCCTAGTATTTCAATTTGATGCATCACTAGAATAAAGGGGGGTAAATGTAGTCATATAAAAGGCAAAAATTAGTAACTTGAGCATGGATAATGACACCCAACCTAAAGGTTCCTCTTACTCTCATGAATCTCATAGGCTTATTTTCACTAATTCCTAATCATTTTTAGCCTTCTAGATTTGATCTTAATTGAGCCAGACTCCTATTTCCAAGAAAATCCATCCCCCTAAGTCCTATTACCTTAGGACAATAATGTCACACTAGGACTATAGTGCCAATGCCACTCTTGTTCACTTTTAGTGTTATTATCCAAGTCTTTCTAGCCCAATAGTCAATTCCTTCTAGTTCTCCATCCTTATCCTTGTCATCTTAATGTGATTAAATTCAATCCATGAATAATAAATCCTTATAAAATTGCATTCAAAGATCATTTGGAAATGGTTTGGAAAAAATAACTAAGCAAGAAAGAATATAATCAAGACTACTCAAGCAATCTTCCCTATTCTTTACATATAATCAGCCAACACACTTACATGCTCATTCAAGTCCTTACACCAGTCCATAGCCACCTTAAGCTTATCCAATTTAGAATTTTACATTTTCATACACTCCATTACACAAATCACATCAAGTTGGAAAACTAAATATAGCTTGATCCCTCTTTGAAGTATTGGTATGTAGGCAGCATGCCGACACACACAGTGTGAAACACACCTAGTACATCTTACACACACTAACCCCCCCTCTTACTCAAAATTTGGTCAAAGTATAATGTGAGATAGGTTTTTAAGAAAGAATTTTCTCCAAAATGAGCTTTATAGACTTTTAGATGCCAAAACATTAGAAATAGGGTCACACAGACTTGTCAAACAAAACCCAAAAAGCTTAGATCCTTAAGATAATAATGATAGAGGTGGACCATAGCACCAATGCCACTCTTGTCTAGTTCTATTACTCCTATCCAATCACAAAATTAATTTTAGACCTTATTTTTTGATAGTGTCCCAGTCTTGTATAGTAAATATCAACCTTCATCTTAATTAGATCAATATAGTTCTAAGCTAAGTCATATTTCTCCTTACTCATTTGTTATATTTAGGAAGTCTAAAAAACAATCAAAATTAACAAATAAATGTGTTAATTATAGCATAATTATTAAATGATTTTACTACTCAGACCCTTTAAATAAATTAGGAATAACACACCAATATTCCTAAAATTGTTAAATCACTAAGACTTAATTGATTGTTGACCTAAGAAGCTATGTATGTGGCTAACTAATAAGTCTATGATAAATTTACTTGTATAAAAGCAAAGTAGGTTAGGCCTATTTATGTGTTTATATTTATTTTAAAGAATAAAAGAATGATATATATCATTGGTGAGCAAAAGGAGGTCATGAGGACCATCATAAAAATGTCATGAATATCTAACATAGGTTCTACATATGATGATCAAGGTCATAATACCTAATCAAGACATGAAGAGAGATAGTTGAATGAAGAAGACTGAAGGCCAATTTGAGAGGGATAAAATTGAGAAAAGATATAAAGGAGAAGATCAACATCTATTGTGTGATCAACAAAGTATTATGACGGTGATTAAGTGTATCAGGTGGCTGAGTTGGTATTGAGCTAGTTGAGGTTGGTGCTCCATGTGAAGTGTGTGCTTCACTAAAAATTGATGTTTATAATATATGATTATAGTCCATTTGATTCATCAATGGGATTTCTTCCCTTTAAGTGTTTCCCATGTATATGATGTGTTCATGTGTTTCCTACTCTTATGATTTGATGCTTATGCTTGCTAAGATGTACATTCTTTTTAGAATGGTTCATGTATGATTCATTAGAATTGAATAAAAAAATTTGAGGACCGATTCAACCCCCTCAATAATTATGCTTCCAATATACATTACAAATTGTTAGAGTTTACTCCTAAGTAATGACTGGTTAAAAACATTGAATGGTTAATGTTATAGAATAGTTTTGCACCCTTTGAGAGGGTGTTTTAAGTCTTCTCAATATAAGGTACACATATGGACAATCCTAGGTTGTGGGTGACTTAATGAGTTTATTAAACTCTATATAAGGGCTATATCCACTATTGTATCACTTAAAACCAATCACTAATCTACTAACTTGAATGCAAAAGGGGAGAAAGAAACTAAGAAATAAAAGGGGGTGATACACCAAATCTCATGACCACTACCACTGGTTTGCATATGTAATAAGACCCATAAAATTAAAATAAACATATAATTCTCCTAAAATAACCCATCACATCAATTATTTTCAAAGAGGTAAGGTAGTATGAGAGTATAAGGCAAGATGCTCTCCACTTATAATTGACATGAAACCCATAATGACACTCTTCATAACCTGCAATAATGAATCAAAATACATGAAGGTAAATGGAATGATAAAATAACCAAGATGATCTAAATAAATACTTAATCATATAAACCATTCAAGATATAGACTACCTACATCCATAAGAGAAGGTAAAACTAGTCATATTATTGATCAATAGGCATACAAAAGAGCAGGGATATGCCATATCCTTAGTGGAAGGATACATTATAATGCCACAATAAGGTATACATATAGGAGAAAAAAAGGAGAGAGAAGAGAGGTTTAAAATGATAATTATGAATTTAAATCACCCATGGAACAAGTTATAAATAATAAAACCTACCATAATATAATTATGAAGACTCCCCTCAACATGTGTACACTCTATTTGATAATGACTTGATTAGTATGCCATAGGAGTTTTTCTTTGCTTTATGACTCATCCTTGAGCTCTTAAAAGTACCCCTAATAATTTATTATGAATTTATAATGGTGTCTAACTACATATATTTGTTTTTGAAACATATTAATGAACCATAACCAATCATCTTTCCTCCTTTGTTCTGCAATTTTATTCACAATTCTCGCATTTGCTTTCTAGGGAGGACTATTCCTTATAGCCATATATTGACACAAATATCCAATGTTTTAATTATTAAAATAACTTATAATAAAAATGAAATCATATTTGAGTACCTTTTATCCCATTCCTTCATCATCCAAAATTTCAAGACAACTCCAAATGTAGACCTACTAACCCAACACCCATCTTTCCCAATTAGGCCTAATTAGGCCTAAAAGAAACACATAATACTAGAGACCATATAGGACCATACTATACTAATAAAAAACCACCAAAATATTTTCAATAAAATCAAATAAGGTCATATGTAAATGATTCATTTAATTTCAAGGGTTATAACTCATGCAAAATGTAATCGTTTAAGCCCTAAGTTGGCAAAACAAAGGCCTGAGTAGCCCAAAAGCAAATAAAAAATAATTTTTTGAGTTTTATGTAATTTAAAATCAAATAAATAATTTTTTTATGTTTTCCCAAAATTTCCTCAACTTTTCCAACATCTATTCACTCTTGAACAATATTCAAAACTCTTAAAACTGCCAATTTTCATAATTTTACATGTATTCTAAGAATGTCAAGCTAGTTATAGGTTTCCTTGTGGATTTTTATAAACTTATAAACATAATAAACACCCTTCATGGTCTCTCATGGATCCATTTCACCTTACATTTTCATCCAAACTCAATTCCAACTCACATATTGCATACTTTTATTCTTCTCATTCTTAAAAATAAACATACAGGTCTCCTTTAGACTTGTCTATTGCCTAGGCTTCAAAATGCTTATAATTGAATGGTATTTTATCTTATTTTTAGGTATAAACACTCTCAATATCTATTTTTATTCCTCTCACACCTTAAACCACATTCAAACCCCTTTGATCAATCTAAAACATGATCCTTTTCTTCATGTTTATGTCAAACTAACCCTTGGTATAGGTGTTTTTTGGACTGTGTGCAGCTATTAGGATGTCCCATTCATGGATTGAAGGTATATTACATGAAATCCAAAGTGATTAATATATTTATTTTATCTATTCTCTAAGATATCTATACTTATCAACATCTTTAGTCCTTAACTTCCAACTTAAAATTATCCTTTTCTTTCAAACTTGTGCAGGCAGCCTTGTAGGTACACAATTAGGTATAATGTAATTTCTTCAAGAGTTTTTTCACCCTATCATGTAATATATTCCTATTAAAATAATTTTTACTATGTTTCCAACCATTTAAATTTCATTTTAATGTTACTTGATCTTTCAAATGCCATGAATGGCATCAAGATCATCTTACTTTTTGGTGTCTTTGAGGGCAAACCTATAACTCCCTTTTAGGCCTATCACTCTTCATAGAATTTGAATTGGTATTTATTGAAAATATTTTAGATACTTTAAATTTTTACCCAAATTTATCTTATGAATTATATCCACCTTAGATTCTATGTTCAATGCAAAATATGCACTTTTTCACATCCTTGTAGGTGTTCATCTCAAGTTTGTATGGTGCATATCCTATTTTTAAACTTATCCTTCCATGGATGATATTATAGAAACTTGGAATATTTTTATTAAAATATTAAAGTTAATATAGACTTTTCCAATTACATTAAACCACTTTTCATTTATAGGTTATGTATTTCTTTATTCACTCTTTCACACTTGTAGACTTATTGAAGAACATTATGACTAAATCCTCTCATAATTATATATTTTCCATTGATGCTTGATTTATGACTCTTGGAAATGTTGATAGGATAAATGAGAGGTTGTTTTATGTTTTTAAAGGTCTATTGAGGGAATAAACCTTCAAAACCACCAAAACCATGTTTGCCATCTCCACAAATCAACAAGGACATCCTTTTCTTGCCACTTCAATGCTCACACATGAAAAATAAGTGTTGTAAATGATGTTGGAATACCAATGGGATATTTTAATACCTAAAAAAATCCTTCATTATGATCAACTAGTTCTAAAATGCCATGAAATTTCCCAAAACTAAGCTAGTGGGGTTTAAAAAAGGTTTTTTAGCACTTATTTTGTTACGATGGTTCATAAATTTTATCATATAAAACCTTGAAAAAAATTTAAATGACATGGGGTTCAAAATATTCTCCTAAGATCATTTGATCCAAATCGTTTTTTACTTCATGAACCAATGTCAATAAATGAGCTCTCTCAACCTTTCAAAAGACTTGTAAAAGAACTGGAGGAAAGATTTCCATGTTCTAGAATTGTTACACATTATTGTGAATAGATATGACCTATAGTGGGTTATATGATGCTATTAAGGAGATTCACCACATAGTTTCATGGTTAACTTGGTTTGAGATGCTCAATTTAACATCAAATAATTGTCAAAACTCATGTAAATGCCTTCTTGTTTATGATCTTCTATTGTAGCTTGCCTTGAAGACCAAATGGATGTGTTCATGCCATATTAAAAGAGAAAATAATCTACCAAAACCTCCTTTATAACCTACTCCTACCATTCAATGTAGATCATGATATATTTAGGGTATGGAATAGTGAATGAAGGTTGATATACACTATAAAAGTATGTTTTGTGACCTTTTAAAGCTTGTACAGACCCAAAAGAATATGACATCATCTTTCATGAATGCCACATTACCTTGAGTAATATCTCTTTGCATGTTTAATCTCTTTATTCTTAATGATCTTTAGTTAAATCACCTTATCTCATGTTTTCATGTGATTCAAATATGACTTGGACTCTCGATAATTACCTTAATATTTAAAAACTTACCTTAATTTTTCTAAATTATATTGAAAAATACCTTTTGAAATATCATCGAGGACCAAGATATGAAGACTAGAAAATAAATTTATTATAATGATATCACCTTATTACAAGACCTTGCATAGGACCCTAAAACAACTTGAACATTACCTCAAGACACTAACACAACTTATAACATCAAAATAATGAATCACAAGAGCTATTGAAAAGGTTAGAAGGATTGAATTTCTTTTTGAATAGACTCCCTTATCATAGCCAATTCTAGCCAGCTTATTTTGAGACCTACTCAGATTGCATGCTTTCTATTAACCTTAAACCAATTTCCTCATCCATCCATTAGGCTATACAGTCACCTATCAACCAACTTTAGACTTGATTAGATATTAAACCTAGTTTTAAATGATTTGAATAAGAAAATATAATTGGCATACCTCTAAAACACAGAATAAGACAAGAAAAACTCACTTAAGTAAGACAGACACACTTGTGATACAAATCACTTATGGAAAGTAAAACAAAAAAAAACTACTAAGTTTAACTGACCTTAAAACATCTTCCTTCTAGATCAAAAATAATTTTTTTAAAACCACTTCTCCATGAGATAAATAAGGATGTAGAGAGAGTTGTCTTTTGAGTATGATATTTGATGGAGTATACTTCTTACTTGCCCACTCCTTTGGAATAATCTCAATTGAATCAAAAACATTAAACATGGATCATATTAAAACATACTCATATTGTAGCTCAAGACTCAACTCATGTTGCTCTTTTATTCTTGAACTAACCTAAAAAATGATCATATCTTGGCTCATAGGGGCAACATCAGCTTTAGATTCTAGTGGCTACCTGAAATGGTGTTTTTGGTCTTAAATTACCTCTTGGGGGTTTCCATATGAATTTTCAAAGAGGAGAAAAAAATATAAAACATCTTTAATCTTCTAAATAGAATATATGGATCCTTTAAGATCTTCAAGTTAATTAAAAATGTCCAAATATTGTTTCCACATGCCATCTTGAACCTATTCATGTTAACTTGAAAAGGCATCTTGTATATGATTGTCACCTTGAGGATCTATCTATATCACCTTTATAAATACTATCCTGTGACCATGAGATTCATGATGGTTACTTGTATGGTTATCAATCATTAGTTTTAGATCTTCTCTTCCTAAGCTTTTAGTTCACTAGGAATCTCTAGCTATTTGACCAAATCATTAGGTTATTTCCACATCATTTCAACATCTTATTGACTATCATATCAAGGGGATCCATCTTAAAATATATCTTCAAATTCCTATTTTTAATCCATGGGATTATCAAGAATTTCAAAATACTCCATGTGATCATGATGTATCTACAATCTTAATTTCTCAAACTTTTCTTCTCGCTCCTTGGAAACCATGTCAAATTTATTCAATATCTCACCTTGTTCACTTAAGAGACCTACCACTTCAAGATCAGTGACAAATCCATGTTTGAGACTATCTAGGCCAATTTTTCCTTGTGATTCTTTTAATGCCAATTCAACCAATTCATATTTGAAACAAAGAATAAGGCCATTATTTTCAATCAAATGAGATATTTTGAAATAATATTTTAGTTATTTTTTACCACTTGAGACTTATTGAAAGATGTCCAAATGAACCTGTATTACATCTAGTTATTCTAATTCACCAATAAAATCCAATAAATGTTGTTCTTGGTCCTCCATGATCTATTAGAAATGATTAACTAGTTAGGAAACTACTTAAACTATCTCATTTGAGTTTTTTTAAACATTTATGAGTGTTTTATCCATCAAATTATGTTTCCAATTGATCAATATCACCTCTCTTCATCTCTAAATAGTGTTTTTATCTTCTTTTCATCAAGAGGTGTTCCAATAATGATTTTTTCATCATATTCACTTGAAGTATCTTCATGATGTGTAATTACAATTTGATCTTCTCTATTTTCCTCCCATAGAATTAGTTCTTACTCAAAAAGAGAGATGGTGGGAGGTAAATGAATGTGTTTATGAGTTGGATTGGGAATTGAGGGAACATTCTTATAACTTGATTTCTTGCGGATGGTGGAGTAATCTATAAATTCTTGGAGAGAGATAAATTTTAGTTGTGGTACGAGTGTTTTATTCTTCTAAAAAAATGCTTCATTCTTATTTTAAATGCCTTCTTGGATTTAATTCCATGATGGAAAATTTTAATGATATTAGAGAGGGATGGATGGGGTTTGCATAGGTAAAGGCTCTACCTTGGCTTCAATACCCCTATCTTGGCATTCTTCATCTTACTTCTCCCATGACTCAATTACTTGCTTCCAACTTAGATTTTTAAACCTAAGAGTATCCTTTTGATGATATGTTTCAATTTTATGGGTGGTTTAATTGATTGGAGAGATACTTGGTAGGGATCCCATCCCCCTTTCCTAGTTTTGGAATGGTGTAAAATATTTAAAATTCATTTTTATTTCTATTATTATTGACTAAAATTTATGCTCATTTTTAAACTCAATTTCTCTAGCTAGATGTGCTTAAAATTCAAACTTTAAGTTTTGAAAACTCTCTTCAGGATAAGTAGAAGGAGAATGAATTTACCTAGGCTAATTGGGATCCTAATCAGGGGATATATAGGGCTGATGTCAATCTTTATAAGATTGATATAAAGGTTGGAAATCTTGATAAGGTTATTAAGGAAAGAAAGGAGGATCACACTATTGATAACAAGGTTGTTCATATTAATAGATAGAGTCATATGGAGGATAATTAGGGCCATTATAGGACTAATATGACTTAACATAAGACTGATAGGGATAAAAATATTATTGATAGGGATCAACATAAGATTGATATAGCTCACCATTTGAGTAAAAATACAATCCATTCCAAACACAACCATGAAACTTCATGTGAAATGAAAAATACAAAGAATACTTGCTTAAAAGAATACCTAGGTTTTTAAAACCAACTCAATAAACTCATGGTCGCCATTGATGCTTGTGTTCATACACATAAAATCTAGTTCATTGAATAATAACACCAATAACTCTTCAATGAATGAAATCTCTTGTCCCACTAAGCATGACAAAATTTTTGTAGCATATATTTTCACCATTTTAGAGGGTGTTTCAATTCCTCTCAATCTAAGATACACATGTGAAATAACATATATTATAGGTGACTTAATGAGTGGATTGAAACTCTAGATAATAGCTAGGTTCATTGATGTATCAATTAAGACAAATCACTAACTTACTAGCTTTTAAGGAAAATGGGACAAAGAAACTGAGAACTAAAATGGAAGTCACACACCAAATCATATGACCATTACCACTAGATTGCATGTGCAGTAAGACCCATAAATTACAAGAAACATACACTTCTCCTAAAATAAGCCATCACATGAATGATTCAAAAAGATGTAAGGTAGTATGAGAATATAATGGAAGATGTATTCCACTTCTAATCCACATGAAACTCTTAATGACACTCTTCACAACCTACAATAATGAATCAAAATCCATAAAGGTAAAAGGAATGAGATAACAACCAAGATAAAATAAATATATACTTGATCATATCAACCATTCAAGGTATAAACTACATATATCCATAAGAGGAGATCAAACCAGTCATCTTATTGACCAATATGCATACAAAAGAGTAGGGATACACCATACTCCTAGTGGAAGGATCCATTATAATACCCAAATTAGGCATACATATAATAGAAACAAGGAGAGGGAGAAAGAAGAGAGGTGTCAATAGAAAATGGTGGTTGTAAATCACTCATGAAAAAAGTTAAAAACAAAATAACCAACCAAAGGATAGTTATGAAGACTCCCCTCAACATGTGTGCACTTCATTTGATGATAACTTGATCAAGGTGGCATAGGAGTTTTACTTTGATTGATGAATCATTATCAATCTCTTGAAATTACCCCTCATGATTGATTATGAAGTGAAAAATCATCCTCCTATAGTTAAAATACCTATCTTTGTTTTGGATACTTGGTGAAGACCCATAACCAATCATCTTTTCACCTCTATTCTATAATTTCATTCATAACTCTGACATTTGCTCTCTAAGGAGGCATGTTGCTTGTGTTCCATATTTTTACATAAATCTTCAATTTTTGAAATATGAATAAAATACATATGAAAAATGAAAGAATATTTAAGTACTCTTTATCCCATTCTAACTTCACCTAAAATTTTAAGACTCAAATCCAAATGTAGGCCTACTGTCCCAACACCCATCTTTCCTAATTAGGTCTAAAACAAGAACACAGTACTAGAGACCATGTAATAATACAAAACTAAATAAATATTATATGTCACATCAAATAATTTCATATGTGAATCATGTAATTCGAAGGCTTTAAGCTTGAGTTATGCAAAATGCAAGATTTTAAGCCCCGTGTTGGAAAAACATAGGATTAAGTAGGCTGAGAGCAAAGAAATAAGACAATTTTGAATTTTAAGGGATTTAAAATAAAACAGATACATATTTTATGTATTTCCTATCTTTCCTTAAGTCTTCCAAAAAAAAATTCTCTTGAACAATCTTAAAAAATCTCAAAAATACCAATTTCCATAATTATGCATGCATTTTAGGACTGTCAAACAAGTTGTAGGTTTCCTTATCGATTTTTATCAACCTTTAAAAATATTAATAACCTTTAAATTTATCTCATGCCTCCAATAAACCTTTATTTTTCATAAAAACCCCAGTTCCGATTCACATATTGCATACTTTCTTCTCATTCTTGAAAATAAACCCGTAGGTCTCCTTTATACTTGTCTATTGCCTAGGCTTGAAAATGTTTCTTCCTTAATGGTATTTGATCTTATTTGGAGGTATAAAAACTATAAATATATATTTTTAGTCATATCACACCCTAAACCACCTTAAAACCCCTTTGATCAATCTAAAGCATGCTCCTTTTCTTCATGTTTATGTCAAATTGCCCCTTTGTTGTAGGTGTTGTTTTGGAGTCTATGCAGTTATTAGGATGGTCCTATCATGGATTTAAGATATAATTCATGAAATTATGAGTTATTGAGAGTTATTTTAGGTATTATTCAATATCTCTTGACTTGAAACCATCCCCAGTCCTTAACTTCCAACTCAAAATTGTCCTTTTTTTTCAAACTTGTGCAAGTAGGCCTATTAGGATATAGTTAGGTCTGATGTAATTTATTCAAGAGTATTTCTTACTTTATAAAGTGATATATTCCTATAAAAATAATTTTTAATATGTTTCCAATAATTTTAAGGTCATTTTCATGTTACCTGATATTTCAAATGCCATGAATGGCATCAGGATCCTCTTATTCTTTGTTGTCATTGAGGGCAGACCTGTAACTCCCTTTTGGGCCTATCCCTCTAAATAGAGCTTAAAATTTATATTTATTTAAAATATTTTATGTATTTAAAGTATTCCCCAATTTCTCTTATTACTTCTATCCTCCTTGGATTTTTTGTTAAATACAAAATATGTAGTTTTTCATATCTTTGTAGGTGCTCATCTCAGGTTTGTATGGTCCATACCCTATTTTTAAAATTATACTTCCATGGATGATATTATAAAAAAATGGAATATTTTTATTTAAATATTAAATTTAATATAGGGTTTTACAAGTATACTAGACCAATTCTCATTCAAAGGTTATGTATTTCTTTATTCAGTCTCTCACACTTGCAACCTTAAAGCCTCTCATAATTTTATATTTTCCCTTTATGATTGATTTATGACACTTATAAATGTTTTAAAGATAAATCAAATGTATTTTTAGGGGTTTTAAAGGCCACTTGAGGCAATAAACCTTCAAAATGAGCAAAACCCTACTTGTTATTTTCACAAATCAACAAGCATTTCTTACCACTTCAGTGCTCACACGTGCCAAATAAGTGTTATAGATTATTTTATAATATGTATGTTATGTTTCATGACCTAAAAAATCTTTAAATATGATCAAATAGTTCCAAATTCCATTAAATTTCCTAAAATTGAGCTATCGAGGTTTTAGAATGGTTTTATATCACTTATTTTTTTAATGATGGTTCATAAAGTTCATCACATGAAACCCTAAACCAATGAATTAAATTTCAAGGTCATATGGTCCCTTATATTCACTTAAGATAATTTGAGCCAACTTGTTTTATACTTCAAGAACCAATGTCAATAAATGAGCTCTCTCAAGCTTGCGAAGGACTCAAGGAAGAATTTGATGAGTTTTTTACATGGTTTGGACCTGTTAGACATTTTTGAGCTTGGATATGACCTATAGTGGTTTAAAATTTTATTTTAAGGAGATTTACCACCTCGTGCCATGGAATTCTTAGTTTTAGATGCTCATTTTCACCATTAAAAAACCACCAAAATGCATCCAAATACCTCCTTGACTATGACATTCTATTGTAGCTCATTATAGACACAAAATGGAGGTGTTCCTACCATAAACAAGGAGAAAATAATTTACCAAAACATCATTTTTAACCTTTTCTTACCATTCAATATGCATTGTGCTATAATTGAAGTTTGGAATAGTGAATTAAAGTTGATATACATTCTAAAAATTTGTTCTTCCACCTTTTGAAGCTTTTCAGACCAAAAATAATATGATAAAATATTTAATTAAAGACACAAGACCTTGATGATTCTCTCTTTGCATGGTTCATCTCCTTGTTCTTGATGCTCTTTAGTGAAGTCACCTTATTTCATGTCTTGAAGTGAATCAAATATGTCTTGGACTCTTAATAATTACCTTAATCTTTACAAACTTACCTTAATTTTTGAAAACCATATTTCAAAAGACCTTTAGAAACCTCATCAAGGACCAAGCTATGAAAACTAGATAATTAACTTATTATAATGACTTCACTTTATGACAAGACCTTATATGGGATACTAAAACAATCTGAACATCACCTCAAAACACTATCACTTCTTATAAATCAAGTATATAACACACAAGAGATATTACTAGGGTTAGAAGGCTTGCCAAAAAAAGTTTTGAATGATACTCCCCTATGGTAACAAATTTTGGCTAACATTTATATGGCTATGGACATTTGCCACATGTGGTTACCTTTGAAGGGAGTGTCCAATCATATTAGAGTTGATAGAGACATAAAGACGAAATATTAAATTAGAGAATATTACATAAAAAATATAAAAATAAAATTTTCCTCATCATACATAGGATGTTATATTTTAACTATAGAGCCTATGAATGATGAATGATACTTTAAAGGTCCTTCACAATTATTTTATTTATATTTGAATGGTTCTTGATTAGAGAAAGCATGTGGCATAGGAATAAACATGATTGACCCTAACGGGAAACAATACCTTGTTTCTTAGCAACTAAAATTTACTTGAATGAATAATATATAAGAATATGTACCATTGATCCTATAGCTGTAATTTGCTTTAAAACATAATGTCAAATAAAGTATGATGTTTGGATAATTAAAACTAGTTATCAAAAAATTTATGATTCGGTACAAATATAAGCTATCATATCTCAATATGTATATATATATATATATATATATATATATATATATATATATATCCTAAAATTTTATTGAAACATTTGAATCTTTTAAAATTAAATACATCTCAACAGAACAAAACTATATTATAGACTCTTTTGCATATTTTTTTATAAGTTTATCACCACTTTAATAGTCCAAAATACAAAGGTTTTATATATAATTAGTCTCATGTCCTTTAGTTCCTTATAATGTTGATAACTAATAAGAATTTGATGATGACAAAACAAAATATAGTTCATGAATAGTTAGGTGATTTTGAATATAAAATTATCAATGAAAAGGAATTTGACCTAATGAAAGAATAAAAAATTCAAGATGATGGTATCATATAACTAGAATAAATTAAACCAAAATCATTTGCCTTATTATAATGAGATTTAGACGTGGATGTTAGGATGAAAATAAAACTATTTTGAAATAAAAAAATATGATTTTGCCATGGTAATATTAAATAAATATGAACATCACCAACATTTTAATATTGGATTAAGTTTTACTTAAATAGAGAGGTAGGAACTTAAATTACCTTTAACAAAATACAAGGATGTAATTGCTTAGTATTATGAGGATTTAGAGATATCTTATCCTAGAGTTATAATACATAAAATACTAATTAGAGAGGGATATAAAACATTTAGGCAAAGATAGACAAATTAATCACATTATATAACCTCTCATTTATAAGGAAGTTAATAAATTATTGGATTCTAAAATTATATTTCCAATCAAACACTATATTTGGGATACCAATTTAGTTCATGTGTGAAAGAAGGATGGTTAGATCAAACTATGTGTAGATTTTAGAAACCTCAATAAATCTTAATACAAAGATAACTATTCATTGATTTTCTTAGATGACATGATTTAGTTGGTTTTTGTGTATGAAATTATGAATCTCTTAGACATATTTTAGGCTATATGTAGGTGTTAGTAAAACCTGATCATTGAATGAAAACTAATTTCACCACTAAAAGAGGAACAATTGCATACAAGAGAATGCCTTTTGGAATAATAAATGAATTTTACACATTTCATTGTAACATGGAATTTGAATTTAAATGACTCATTAGTAATTCCATCATCATATATATGGATGAATTAAATTTCTTCTACAAATATAGGATAGATCACATTGCGAAATTAGATAAAGTTTTTGACAAATGTAGAAGTTATGGAATATAATTGAATAAAATAAGGTAGAAGATATGGAGTCTTAGAATGTCATTTATTAGGCTATTTTATTACAAAATAAGGTATTATTATTGACCCTAAAATAGTTCAAGTTATTTCAAGAATTTCACATCCTAATAGTAAAAATGATCTCAAATCCTTCTTTGGTAAGACAAAATTTGTTCAAAAACTCATTTCTAGATTTGTAGAGATCATAAAACCATTGAATTCAATGTTGAAACAACATGAAAATGTATAATTGAAAACCAAATAAAATAAATCATTCTATTATATTAAAAGTGCCATTACTCAATCCCCAACCCCAATAAGCCTTGATTTTACCAAAGACTTTTTCCTCCATTTATTTACATCTAGGCATACTATAGTAGCAATACTCACTAAAAAGTATGAATACAATTAGAAATATATTTAATTCATGAAAACCAATATAAAAAAATCATAATTAAAATACTTTATGAAAAATAATAAAATTTATGCTTTGAATAAATATGTGAAAAAATTTAGACGCTGCATATTACACAATAAGACATTCCATTATTCTAGATCTAGTTTCAAAGATCACACATGTATATAATTAATTATGTGAAAAAGAGTTAAATGGATGGATAATATACAAGAGTTTGAATTAGATATTAGGGTTACTAACATTATATGTAGATAAGGTATCATTAAATTGATCACATAAACTAATCCACACATTTCAATCATGCAAATTATTGGTGTAAGATATTTATTATTCCATTTATTTTTTAAATATATAATCCCTACACATTTATCTTCATCTTAATTAGGTTTGATAAGAGGTTAAGTGGGTGAAAGGTTGATTTCCACCTAGAGTTCCACCAAGAGTTCAACTGAGTACCACTGTGAGTTCTCTTATGAATTCCATAGTGAGTTACACTCAGTCTCACAATGAGTTCTCATTTGAGTTAATTCCCCTTACTCATTATTTATATTCCTATTCACCAATATATTAGATCAAATAATTGGTAAGCAAGGCAATTTAATACATCAAGCAATTATTTTACATCCTCTTCTTGCATATTTTTTAATACAAGATAAATGTTAAGAAAGGAAGCCTAATACATTTTTGAATACATCATGCTTCTTGTAATAGAGAAGATAAATGTTAAAAAAGTAAGTCTAATACAACATGCAATTATTGCACATCCTCTTATTTCATATTTCTCAATACAAGTAGGGTCATTTTTGTTGTAGAATTCTTGTGTGCTTACTCTACTAGAAGATCACCTATTGGCATATTCTAACATGGCATCAAATCCTTAGGTTTTGTTAATGAGCATTAGGTTATCTATTTATTTATAATTCATATTATCTTTAATTTATTAATATGAATTTGCATATTTATTCTATTTTCATTTGCATGTAAGTTTAGTTGTGTAGATCTATGAGAAGGATACATGGATTCTAGCTCACTATCCTTTTCCATGAAGACCAAATTTTACATGGTCAAAAGGTATTTAAATAGTGTTTTAAGCTATCCCATGTCCTTATTCGATAGTCCACACCCAGATTGACATTTCTAGTTGTATCAATATTTTCAAGGAGCCTAAGGCTATCATTGAATTAACTTAGCCTCACCATCTCCTATTAGAGTGTCCATCAGTTCTAATCTTGTAGTGACCTATATGATATTATAAATCAAGGCTTGGATCTTGCATTTCACTCTCCATAATTGAGTTGAACTAGGCATGATTGAGTTTAACAGTCCATGCATGTTATTTTAAACCCTAGTATTTTGTTGTATTTTCTATGTATGGTATTATGTGGTTAGTGTTTAGAGTCCAGCCATGTTCAATGCTCTTGGCCTCCACATGATGAGCCAATACCAAATGCTCATAAACAACTTTGGTTTTATGCATGAGAAGTCTGATAGAGCCATTGAATAAGTTGACAGAGGGAAAGGTGATGCCTTCTATATTCTCATCATCCCCCTCACTCCCATATGGCATTACTTTCAACCAAGCATTGCCATATAGATATGTTGATTTATTAGGTGCTCCTGGTTCATTATGTGGGTCATATGGCCTACCTATTAGATAAATGACCTCTAAATACTCCACTATTAATTCTCATTCTTATCATCTTACCTTTCTCCCTCATGGTTGATTTTTTAAATATGACATGGTTCCTTTGATCCATCTTTCTTCACACTATATGCCATTTTTATCCATGTTGTAGGTTATATGTATGTGTTATACATGTGCTTGGAGACCTAAAGTATTTTTATTCTGAATATGCTAGGATAAGATAATAATTCAAGTTGTAAAACTAAATGATGGAGACATTTTCTAAAATATTTTATGACAAGTTTAAATGAATTATATTTAGAATATCTTCTACATCAAATTTTTGGTGGATCTCATAGCCTTATTTTTCACTCAAGCCAAGTACATGTATATAAAATAAAAGATCATGATGAAGGTACCATCTAACAAAAATGGATCCCTATTAGCATCATATGGCATTCTTGGAATATAATACTCCTATCCATAGATGTCTTACTGATTTGAAGCATAATTTTTTGGTTTTTAATTTGACTAATCTAAAGGGTGTTTTAGTAGATTTAAACAGTCTATTGTTAGATGGACATGACTCTCTCCTCGATCATATTTACAACCAACTTGTTTTCTCTATGGGCTACTCCTAAACCTCCTCATGGTGTTTGAAATTTATTCCATTGAGCTCATATATACCTTTGCATGCATGCATATTAACATGCCATACATATTTGGGCCTCCCTTCTCCCTAGCTAAGTCATAAAGATGAAAACCTAAAAATTCATTGCCCTAATAGCTATATTTTTTTGTTAAATGATAATTAAATCTTGTTTTGATTTAAATTTAAATAGATTTATTAGGCCTTTTTTTAATCTATTGTGTATTTACCTCTTAAAGTGAATTTATTTGTCGCTTTAGAGTTTATAGAGGTGTATAGGGGCATATTTTTTACTTTTGTTAACTTAAGGAGGTTCATTGTTTGATTTTGATTCCAACGAGTGGTTAAAATGATACCTTACCCCTTTTTAGGACATAATTATAAAATTTTATGTGTATTTTAATTAAATAGGCCATTAATGATGGGAAATGTATTTTACTATAACTTTTGATTGGTAACTCAAAGCTGAGTGTTGATTTTCTTAAAAGTGTATATTTTTTATTTATCTTTCCATTAGTTTATTTTATTTTGTAAAAGACATTAAAGGTATAAAATATCATATTCAATGGGTGTTACCTATGCTATGGGCCCTACTACTTTTTACATTGAAATTAATGCACCAATTACTCACACATGGATGCATTTATGGTTTTGTCTGACATCCTCATTCTAGGCGTGCATTATCCCTCATCACTCTAGCATTAATTTATCACTTGGGCACATTCTTAGTTGTGCTTGATGTCCCATTCCTGTGCATGTTTTAGGGGTTCATTGTATTTTATACCATGCATTATTGTACTTCCTTGGTGACTTATCATAGTCATGACAACTCCATTTGAGAAACTCTAGAGGAGGAATGTTGAGTCTACACTAGTGGTCTTTCAAGGGAAGACTAATTATGTTTCATGATGGTTGTACATGAAATGCTCACTCAAGGAATGAAAAATTATTCCATTCTTATATGGATATATTCCTACTCCTATTGACCTAGGTTAATATGATGATTGGGCTAACTCCTGTGATTATATTTATGATCACCTATTTTTTCATGTTTCATGGGATCTACATAACCATGTGGACCACACAGAGTGTCCATCCACTATTTGAATCACTCTTTAGATTATTTGAAAGGATCCTATTATGATTTATGTCACACCTCCTCCTCCTCTTCCTATTGTCTCTTCTAAGATTTTTGTACTATCTCCTTATTTTATTTATTTTGATGATACATCCAAGATGGATAGTGTTCTTTCTTTTGTTTAGTCCCCATTACAGGATAAGATTTTGCTAGACCATAGTTATATCATTATAGATTCTACGTCATTCCTATGTAAATTATAGCTCTTTCAAATCCTTCATAGATCTATATTTTAGAGGACTTTACTAATTTCAGTGAGATCACATAGATTGATAGTATTTATGACTCATATGTTCTATGGGAATTCATCTTATAGATCTGAGTTAATTTGTATATCAGTCTTCAATTTTCATAGTTGTTGAGCCTTGATCTCTTCTTCTCATGGGAATTATTTTAGTGAATGTTCCATGTCATTCTTATTTTATGGATGTAATGAGGGTACTTATAAACCATCTTTTTCTCTCCCCTTAATTATATACATATTTATTACCATATTCTATAGTTAGGTTTGTGATTCCTAATCAAACTTTGGAACATTCAAACATTAGTGGGGAGACATTTGATCATTTCCCAGATATCTACATGATTATTCCTATAATTATTCCACTTGAGTGGGAATTCAGCAGTTGATGGCTCATGTTTTCTTTCTTTCAAAAGGAGGAGATAATATTTGTTACAAGAGGGACCTACCACAACATTCTCCATGTGGCATTCTATGCATATCTTCTCTCTCTTCTTTGTGGAGACACACATCATATTTTTTAGGATACTAGGATCATTATTATGTACTTGAGTACCTCATTAGGCCTCATGTTTTGGACCCAATTCTCCAACCCACCTAAACTATGTGAAATAGGGGGTGTTGGAGTCGGGCTTTCTAGTCCTAACTTCTATTCTGTCTCTATTTTATTTTTATTTTTTTTATTTTTTTTTGGGGGGGGGGTTGGTAGGGGCGTAGTTTTTTCCCATAGGGTTTTATCATTTTCCTCTACTTATTGAGAGTTGCATTGTATGTAGGTACCTCATTAGGGCTTATTTTCAAGACCCATCTTTTATTTTTTACCCACCTAAGCTATGCTTAAGGGGGGTTGTTGGTGTAGGATATTTATTATTCAATTTATTTATTAAATGGATAATCCTTACACATTTAGATTAAACTTACTTGGGTGTGATAATATTTTAAGTGGGTGAGAGGGTTAGCTCCACTTAGTTTACACCTATAGTTTAATTGAGTACCACTATGAGTTACACTCAGTCTCACAATGAGTTCTCCTATGAGTTAACTCCCCCTACTCCTTATTTATATTTATCTTCACCAAACTATTTTAATAGAGAATATAATTGGTAATAAATGTATTTTAATACATCACACAATTATTGCACATCCTCTTCTTACATTTTTATGAATAAAATCAGGGTCATTATTGTTGAAAAATTCTTATGTGCTCACTCTACCAGAAGATCACCTATTAGCCTATTCTATCACAAATCAATCAGTCTCAAATATTAGGTGGTGACTAATACAATGAGATTATTCATTACTACTTATTATCACATGATCCATTGAGATAAATGCAGAATAAATGAGAGTTTTAATGCTCAAATAACCACATTATATGATAAAACAATGAAGTGTTGTATCAAAGAAATTATGAAGTTTTTTAGTGAAGGTGTGTTTCTAAAGAATAAGAAAATGTCATCTTTAACAATTTTCATCAAAATATAGGAAGTGTACATCCTTTAAGAAATACCAAATCCCACATAAATATAAGAATGGGATACTACTCTCCTATTATTTTTAAACATGCACACGATCATGTCAAAAACTTTCATCAATGTTATGTATTTATAAAGATGAAATTAGATGAAAATATGACACTACCACCTGTGATTTAATGACATCATTTTTGATAATGGGGCCTTGATTTAATTGGAATTATTAATCCTATTTCATGAACTAGAGATAAGTTTGTAGTCATAACAACATATTATTTCACTAGATGAACTAAAGTTGTTGCTATAATAACAACATATCAAAATATGTTATAAATTTCCTTGAAGAAAACATTATAATAAGGTTTGGGACACTATTTTCATTAATATGTAACAATGGTCATGTTTTATTGTCAATCTAGTTTATTAAATATCTATATAGAAATGTAATCATTATCAAGTTTTCTTCAAATTAATATCCACATCGGAATGGACTCGGTAAATCTACCAATAAGAATTTGATTGATACCACACACACACATACATATGTAAATTTAAAATAGAGAGAATTTCAATCATTTTGAAGTATATGTCATTGGAAGATCAGACCAAACATAAGCAAGCCCTTAAAGCTTCACCTTTTATATTTTTATAGAGCATAAACTAATTTTACCCATTAATTTTAATTTAAAAAGCTATCAATTTACTTAAAAGTATATGGAGGATGATGAAAAGGCTCATTATATATTATTGAGAATTTTCCAAATGAAATATACATAAATGGAATCATTGCATAATTTCAACAAACATTAAGATATTATCAAGATATGATTTTACAAAAGATCACAATTTTTTTTTAGAATTTTAGATTTAGTCCTCCTAGGGAAAAAATTAATATGAGAGAAAAAGATAACATGATAATTTAAATCCATTATGGATTGGGACATATCAAACTTGGTAAATCATGGGTAAGAATTATTTTTAATTTAAACATCTCCAAGGTAATGATCTAACTTTTATAGTTAATGGGTACTACTTAAAGCAATATTTTATGGTTGTTCCAACTAGAAGCTTCTCATAATAATTGTGAATTTTATTTTAATTAGGATTGTATTAGATATATTAATATCATATATTATATTTTTTGTTCTCCTAGATTATATTTCTTGTTTTCAAAGATTATTTTTCCTTTTAGTTAGTTGGTCTTGCAAATAATTTCATTATAACCACTTGCAAAAAGTGTTTCAGGATTTCTCACAGAGAGCATTTGTTCAAAGTTATGAATATTCATGGTTTTTTTATTATGTGTGTGTGTATATATATATATATATATATATATATATTCAAATTAAGGCATTTATAATAATTTAATATAAAATTTTATTTTAATAAAATAAGTTTATCAGATTTTCATGTAAAATTTAGAACACTTCTAATTTTATAATTCAAATTACACATTTACATGTATAATTTTTGTTTATAGATAATAAACAATGATAGAGACAAAATATGAGTGAAATACATAATAAAATTATATCCCTTACATATATAAATTGATGATTCCCAACCCTTATTCCAAGAGAAAGATCTAAAAAAATGGCAATATCATAGAAGAGGAGTGACTCAAGTAATCTCTATCATGTATATAGATGCATGTATGGAAGTAGAATGATTATTAGGGTGGAATCAAATGTATATTTTAAAATGTATAGTTAATTGGATAAAATAAAAGGAATGGATGGATTCACATGAACTTTTAATTTAAAAAATAAATTAAGAAAACACATAAGTAAAGTAGACTTCCAATTTCATATAATCTTTGTTAAAAATATAGTAACAAGGGGAATTTTTTTCACGTAATGACACATGATCTAAATAGTGAAAAGAGTTATATATTGCATGATTATGTTCAAGTCTCTTTTAAAAATTTGATTTGATTATTTCTTTCATGTAAGGTTTGAATTTTTTTATGACAATTAAATCTAAAATTATTGGTTCTCAAATACTTAGGAGTATTGATGCATTGATTCACCATTTGTTGTGATCAACACACCCAATATGCAAATTTTCAAATAGGGACCTATTTGTTCTAAAAAAACTTATATTTGGTGTTTATTGAGACATAAATTCAATGACCCAAACATACTTGTGCTTGTGGTATTGTTTATTGCTCTAATTTTGCTTTTGGATATGTTTGTTGTTCTATGTTTTGTTTTGGTAACCACTTTGTTACTATTTTTAAATTTTCCCCTTTGTGAATGTGTTTATATGTCATTGTGGATTGCTTCAATAATTTACCTTATTTAGGGTCCTCATTATAAATTATCTATTGTATATGTTACTTCAATGCTAAACATGAATCTGTATGATGCTCGTGCATTATATGATATGCACAATAATCTCTATATCTTCTCACTAGATGTAGAGGAGTTAGTTTGATCAACTTAAATTTAATATTTTTGCTTATTACCTCACTTGAACTTTCATTTTATGTTTGAATTCTTTTTTAATCACTAGTTATAGAGTTATTTTGTTGTGATTTCTTATTTTGATATGTAACATTGTTTGCAACCAATTGACTGGGTGAAGGTGCATATACATGATTTACACTAGGGTGCCTTTGAGGTCTTTGTATTATAATATAATTTTTAAATGTTGTGATATTTTCATGTAATATTTGATTGTGCATTCATAAATCTGAAATAAACTTGCTCATACTCGTGATTTGATCCCTTAGAGTCTCACAAGTGCAAATTCTAGTTGTTTTTGATTAAACATGTAAACACATATGCTAAATATGGTTTGAATAAGCTATAGGTTAAATGTATTCATTAGTAATAATAGTATAGGTTACCTCACCTTTTGGAGGGGTGATATCATGGACCTAGTTAGAGGGAAAGTTGTTATCACCCTCTTTAGGGAGAGGAGGAAAAGGCATTTCTTTCCTCTACATGAAATATGACATTAAAACAAGTGTATCCAATGAGGCATATACATCGAGGTAGAAACCATGTATATGGGCTAAAATTCATGTAAGTGGAGTTATAAGTTGTATAGAAATATGATGATAGAGAACATTCCATATGAGAGATAACAAGCAAGGGAGAGAGAGCATGTATTTATTCATTGATGTATAAAAAACTTTGACATGTGCTATGACATTTCTAATGTGTTTAGCACGATAAAATTGAAAATTTTTCCATATGAGAGATAAAAAGCAAGGGATAAAAAACAAGAATTTGTGCATGAATGAATAGAAAATTTTGACATGAATCATAACATTTCTAACATGTTTAGCATGATAATCTTGACAAAAATTCCACATGATAAATAAAATGTAAAGGGTAGAGATCATGAACTTTTTCATAAAGGCATATAAACTTTTGACATGTGACATAACATTTTGAATGTATTTATCAAAATGGAGTTAGTAATTATTTTGTATAAGAAAAAAAGAATATGGAAAAAGAATATTGAAATTTTGTACATTTTTGGTAATGAATTTTGTAATATCATCCCATATAATGAAACATAAGAATGAAATTCAAAGTATGAATCTTTGTACTAACATATGATAGACTTCATCATTCATGTACATGATAGGGCCCATTATGGTTTCCTTGTTCTTCGCAATAAATGTAAAAAAATTATACATAAGTGAGAATCATGTTTGAAATTTGAGTATGGATGTAAGGTGATACCTCAAGAAGTAAATAGGTGCTAGTATATGCAACTATATGGATTTGACAATAATACTTTTGCAAAATACTATGTATTTTTGAAATTGAAATTGAATTTTTGAGTTAAGTATGCAAGTAAAAATTTAGAAATTTATGGGAAAATGTTTGATTTAATAGGACCTAGTAGATGAAACTAGGGTTTTGAGGAAAATAATTTTTTTGAAATTACTATGATTTTTAAATTTGAAGTGATTTTCTAATTTTTAATATACAACTAAAAATTTAGAAAATGATTGGAAAATCTAGTTGATTCAACTAGGGTTTAAAATAAAAATATTTTTGAAATTAATATTGAATTTGAAAATTTGAATTAAATTTATGATTTATATGTGCAAGAAAAAAATTAGGAAATTATTGGATTAATGCTAAAAAATTATTGGGACCTAGTGTATGAAACTTGTGTTTTGAAATAAATTTATTTTAAAATTTAATAATTTTTTTAAAAATTTGAGAGGAAGTTTTGATTTTAATATTCAAGAAAGAATTTAGAAATTGATGGGAAAAATATTCTATTAATTTACCCTAAGGTTTCTAGGGTTTTTATACGAAATTCAAAGTAAGTCAGGTTCACCAAATGATTTGTTATTTTTGGGAGTAATGGAGTTTTATTACTTTTTAATAAACAAGTTTGAGTAGGATAAATAATATTAATAATTAAAGCTATTTATTTATGAAATTCAATTATAATTAGATATTTTTAAAAAATAGTAGTGAGAGAGAGAAAATTAAACTTAGCTTATTCTAGATTATTCTGACTAAGATAGAGTCTAGAAATTTGTGAACAAGACTAGGACACTATTGAAAATAGGATCCTAGATTTTGTTTTCCAATTAGATAGGAGTGATGGAACTAGACACCCTAGGATTTAGTGCTATAGTCCTTCTCTAATTTTATTGTCCTGAGGATTTAATATTTTTGGGTTTTGTCTGACTACTCAGTGTGTGCCTATGTACTAGTTTTTAGGTCCTCAATGTCAATAGATCTCCTTGTAGAGTTTATTCTTCATGTGATTGTATATTTTATACAATTTAAATAAGATTTGAAAAATTGGGAAAAAGGGGTTAGTGTGTGTAAGATGCACTGGACATGCTTCACACCCCATGCGTGGGCACACTACCTACATACCAATATTCTGAAGAGGGATCAAGCCATATGTAGTTCTCCCTATAAGAGTGTTTGGTGAATAGTGAATTAAATGTAGGAAATGCTAAAACTAAATATGATTTATATGACTAGGGACTGGTGTAAGGACTTGAATTGTCTCGAAAGTGCATAGGCTAGCTATATATAGAGAATAGGGAAGATTGCTTGATTGGTCTTGCTTGTATTCTTGCTTTCTTGAATGATATTTTCAAACACTTTTTAAAATGATATTTGAATGGGATTATATATGGATTTATTGGTCATGGTTTCGATCAAAATAAACTAGGCTAACATAATGAATAAGATTAATCAAGGAAAAATAGTAACTTGGGCTCAAAATGTGATTAAATAGGAGCACTAAAAAAGGGACACCCTAGGGTCCAACATTACTATCTAACTTTGACACTATTGTATTGGGTAGATGAGACCTAATGGGATGAATTATTCATGAAAAGAGGGTCTTATCTCACCTAGGATCAAGTTTTAAAGGCTACAGATGACTAGGAATCAGTGAAAATAATCCTGAGAGTGTCTAAAGAGCAAGAGGGACCTATGGATTGGGTGTCATTAGCCATGCTCAAATTACCAATTTTTGCATTTCATATGACTACATCAACCAAATTAATATTATTTTCAATTCCATAAATTCTACTTTACTAGTGAATACCTTACTTTAGAAATCAAATTAAAAATTCCCACAACTATTTTTATCACTAAAATTAGGGAGACAATAAATTTTTTTTGAGCTATAGATAATACAATGACTTACAAAATATTGGGTATTCAAACTCACCATTTGAAATTTATGTGGTACTTTGACACTTTTGACATTCTGATCAACCATGCCATCCCAAAATCACTCCACGTGTATTCTTCCAACAATATTTTGGTGATCAATTTAAATTTATTGGTCACCAAACTCTATGAATAGATGACTATGTAATATTTTTACATGTGACTGTCTATCACTTAAACTAAATACTTTGGAAAAATGTACCAATTAATTCATAAATGTGACTAAATTACTAATCAAGATCATTCACAATGTTTCCATCTTGTAGCTCTGTGGACCTTTTCTCAATATTCTAATCCATGAATCAAGTGACTATGTGACTATGCAAGATTGATCCATGTGTCACCATATCACACTATTTCATACCTTGGTTTAAAAATATAAGTTACAAGTGAATGATACTAGGTAATTATGTGATATCATGCCATATGTCATCACCTCATAAACTCATAGACTAAGAGCCAAAGAAGATAGACTACAAAGTTAATGACTATGATAATAAGTAGCAAGTTATTGCATGTCATCATTTTCATAGTCAAAATCCACATGTCACCCATAGATGTTTCATTTTATCCTTCCCATTATATTCAACTATCACATTTCATACCACATATCATCACCTCATAACTTCATAAACTAAAAAAAAGAGATCGATCAAACTACATAATTTATTAATAGAGTGCCATACAAACGCATGTCACATGGACATAAAGTTGAGTAAAACATAAAGCAAGAATGATAGCATGACCCTAGTGTAATTACACTTCAAGGTATCCCATAGCAATAACCTACCATATATTATTTCTAGCATTGTCAAATATCCTCTATTATTATTAGTATGATCAGTTGTAAATACAAATGAAATCTTATAAAACATATTGTGACTAAGTGATAAAATGAAAACTATAAAGGATAATAGAGATCTTAAATATAATTTTTGGGTGGCTCCAAGATCTCTTAAAATCGAAAGATGCATAAAAAGCTATAAGTAGGTAAGATCATGTTGAAAAAGAATTTTTTTATTAAATTATCATTAATGACTCGATGGCTAAAACATATAAATGAGGTACATGTATAGAGGAGAGATAGAGATGATCCCACATCCACATGTATGTTGTATTATCTTCCCCAATGACCTAAAATGACCTAAGTAAGCTAAATAAATACTAGTTTAGGTAAATACAAAGTGGGAATACATTTACCCCAACACCCTCCCTAAAGTGTATCATAGGTGGGTAGAAAAATTGGGTCCCATCAATGAGGCCTGATGAAGAACCCAAGTACAAAACAACTCCTCTACAGAATATAAAAGGATAAAACCCTAAGGAAAAAACTCCTCCACCAAAATATATAAAATTTATAAATCATTCATGCTTTAAGGATGTTAGACAATGCCAAAAATATGTACACAAATGAGAGCAAGTGAGAAAATAGAGAGAAGAGTTAGGAAGTCTCCACATAAGATGGACAATCTATCCAAAATAGATATCTGAAAATGATAAATGTCTCTGATGAGATCATGTCTTTAAAAACTAAAGAAGTTCCATATGCATCTAATAATGTTTCTTCACTTTTCCAAAGGAATAAAATGAATGGTGTATTATAAGTCTTCCCATTCCAAAATGGAACATGAAGGAAATATGAATAAATTTGATTCGGGTCCAAAATAATTGTGGTATAGGTTTGGAAAGAATATGTACAAGAACTGAATGTAGTGCCACTAAAGTGAACTTATCAAAAAAGGTGTAGTGAAGAGTGGTTCTCCTTGAAATAATGAATGTGTCTACAAAGTAATTAATGGGTATCTAACCTAGGTATGGTTCTTATATAATGAATTATGTTCCTCACACATAATAGATGCATTAAATTATCCATGCAATGATAGTGCATTAGAATAAGAGGAAATAAAGAATGTAGAATGCCCTATAACTATGTAGTAAACTACCTAATGTCTGATGAATCTTGGATGAATAAATATATAACTTATAATTTTTGAAGTGGACCAAAGTTAGGTGGATTAAGAACTAACTCCTTAATATTTGGAAGATGACAAGGAGATGGTGGAGGTTTTTCTCTATCACTAATGAAGTCATCTATGTTATCTAATAAGAGTCATCAATCTTAGAGATGTGTTTAGGCTAATAAGTTTCATTAATTACAGGTGAGTTTGATGAATAATAAAAACATGGAACATTTTTTATGGAAATTATATGTGAAGTGGAAATCACATGTCAAAAACCCTTGAAACTAAATAAAATACTGCATATGAAGCACACAGATCCATAGAATGAATATCTATAGGAAGATAAGAGTCATTGATGCTCTATCAAGGTGTGATCTCACTAAAAATAAAAGAGTCATCTAAAGTGTTAGTAAATGGTGTATCTAGAAGAGAAAAAATATACAAAGGAATGGAATTAGAATCTATAATGGGACAACTAAGGTTTGGAAGAATCTCATCTTGTAGTGGTAGCTCGATACAAGGAAGAACATTGTACACCTAGAGTGTGTCATCATAGTAAATTTAAGTAAGAGGAGAGAGTACAAGAGTATCCAAAGATAAAATAGGAAGAGGAGGAGGAGAGATGTAAATCTTAGTATTATCTCTTAAAAGAGACTACAATATACTCCAAATATTATAGTGACACATTGTATGTTTCACATGGAAATAAAGATCCATGGAAACATGTAATAGTAAGGTATCAAAAACTTGGTCACAAAAATTATCTTATTTATTATATCAAATTAGATAAGTGGGAGTAGGAATATATCCATATAAGAATGGAATACAATTATTTCTTGAGAGAAAGTATTTGATGTAATCACACCAAGAAGCATAGACGGTATTTCCAAGAAGAGCCACTAGTGTAGAATCAAATTTCCCCACATGTATCTCTCAAGTGAAGTTGACATGATAGACAAGACACAAAATAAGTAAATAACTACATAATATAAATTTTAGTCACCCCTAGTTACAATAACAATTTATGATCTATGATCATGAAGAGGACATTAGGAATAATTGAGAATACTTCTAAATGATCAATAAGTGAATGAATCAACACAATGCAAAAAATGAGAGTGTGAAAGAGTAGGAAAAACACAACACCACATAATACCCCCTTAGAACTGTCATCAATGACACCCCTCTAATGTTTCAAATATAATGTACACTCGTATAGACATTAAAAAATAGTTGAGAGTGCATCTTAATCTAATAATGAATAAGTATAAATAAAATGAAGGGATGTCAGGCTATGTCAATAATGCATCCAAAGAGAAGTCACACACTATGGAATAGTGAACAAGAAAAGAGAGGAAGGATAAGAACGTTTGGTTTGCTTTTTAGTGTTTTTGGCCACCTTCCAAATCAAATATCAACCCCCCATATTCATTAGGTGCAATATGAGAGGATTAAATGACTAAGTAACAAGACAATCTTGTAAAATCTCACAAAATATCTCTTTATATTATATTATTTTTAATAAAAACAATAAAAACAACCCCCCCCCATGAGAAGAATATGAGCCCACCATATAATATATTTTTTAATTTATAAAATTAAAAAAATACCTTTCCACTATACATAATAAGCTCACCATGTCATTATATCCCCCACAACATTTATTCCCCTTTAATCATGAATAAAACAACCTTAGGGAAAAAACATTATAATAAAAATATACTTTAATCATAATGAACCCAAAAATTATCAATTTTATTGTCTTCATAGTTTGAAAAACTTAGTGACTTACATAACATATATCATTTAGATTTTTAAAGTTTTTGAATGTTTCCAAAAAAAGGTCAAAGATTTTAATTGGAAAAAACATGATGCCACACTTTGAAAATAGTTGTCACAACTTAAAACCACTACTTAAAATTTTGACTTGTATGTAAAAAAGTGTCTATCAAATGGGAAAAAACATGAATTCCATAGGGTTTTTGGTTTTTTTCCTAGCCATGGAAGGATTATTTTTAAAAAACATTACATTGATATTATAGAATGACTACTAAATGGTCGATGGAGGTGTTTTTGTGGTTTGGTGGGAATTTTTAGCACCAAAAGAGGTTATACATGTTATGTAAACACATAAAATCCATAACAGAGCCCTTCTTAGGCATACATACCTAGATATAAACAAAAAACTAGTTCATTAACAAATCTAGCAAAGGAATCTAGGAAGGCAAACATAAAACTACTCAGAAACTTTTGAAAATGACATGTTGACCTTCAAAAACCATAATGCAAGTTTAAGGAAAGTAATGTGGCCAATCAAGGAAAGAGAAAACATAATGGCTAGGTGAAAGGAAGACAATAAAACCTTATAAAAATCATAAAGAGGATGTAATGAGAATAAAATCATGTTGTAGGATTCATTTATATACTTTTAATTAGTTGTCAATGTCTATTGGCTATAAAGAGTTGGTTTTTTAGTGAGAATCCTACACAAAAAACCCTAAAAATGCATATATCCATATGATATATCTCTATACTAGAAAAAACCCATTTGAGAACATGAAAAAAAATAAAAACTCAGAAGTATTTTTTCATTCTAAGACCTATTTGTATGGATTTTCATGGATGTTGATAAAATCCACCAAAAACCCAAAAAAATAAGTTGAAAATGAACAATAAACCAATAAATTATTCAATCAAATATCTCATGAAGGTTTTTATAAATGGAATACTAGTTGTCAAGTAAGCTCTAGTACCATGTTGGATTTCTTGAAGATCTCGTAACAATTCAAAGATGCATAAAACCCTAGAAGTAGGTGAGAGCATGTTGCAAAAGAAAAAGTGAATTAAATTAGCTTTAATGAATAAATTGCTAAAATATACAAAGGAGGTACATATATAGAGGAGATATAGGCATGACCCCACATCCACATGCATGTAGTACTATCTTTCCATATGACCTAAAATAACCTAAGCAAACTGACTAGAGACTATTCTAGGTAAAACCAAAATGGTAAAAATATTACACCAATAATGATGAGGATTACTAAGATATTAAAAGATGTAACAAGTTGAATTTGTCAAACAAAAACCCATGAAATCTAACATCATAAAATTAAATTCAAAATGAATGACAATTGACATGGATTATTACACTACAATTATTTCTCATGAACGATAGATCATAACAATGAATTTGAAACGTATGTTATCCTACATGCTTAACCCAAATTTAATTCAAACTAATTTGGAAAAAACATAACCTACAAACTAAACTTTAGAGCTCTCCAATACCCTCATCCCTAATGTTAAAAATTGAACACAAAGCTTAACTATAATTATAATAGATACCAAAACTAGATTTTTGCTTCTGAACCAATGTGAAATTTAAAGACATAAAATTTGACTTTAATTCCCTAGTAAATGCCATCTCATAGTAATAAGTCATCTATGAATTTGTCAAATAATACTGACCCTATAGTGATGAGGATAGTATATCTCTCTAACATAGGGAATATAGAGATGGCATACTCTCTATCAAATCAATTTGGATACACAAATAAATAACCATACCTAAGGTGTTTCCATATATTTACATGCTCCATAATTCATTTACTTTTATTATGTGCATGAACGATATTTCTCATAGGAGTGGTATTCAATTACCAATGGCCTTTAGCTGCAATAAATTTTGAGAAATACTATGTATTACCTAAGCCAAACACAATTTACAACCAAAAATAATTATATTAGATACACTTGTAAATACTAGAAAAAATACCTTGATAATTTGGTCGAAATGAGGAAAGTGAATTTACTCTAATCATATAGTTCATACCAGGTTCATGATTTAAATTTTCCTGCTAAATAGAATTGATGGTTCGCCTTATATTTATTATGTCATTAAGGTTTAATTCCCTCTGTTATGTATAATCCTTTATATAAATGGAACCCCTGCACTAGGGTAATTTATAAGCTTTAATTTTAAAGAACAAAGAATTGGCCAAAATGTATTAGATGTCAAATTTTACATAATGTCATATGTATTGGATGTAGTATGTGCTAACGTGATCCCTGTAGGGTATCTCTATGCGATACAATATAAAATGATGACATACTATGTGAATATTCTTATATGTTAGACATTCAAAAATTTATAAATAATATATAAAACATTGTACACATATTTTACCATGACATGATCTACAAAGTTGTCAATGTACAACCTATGCCAAGGTTATTTGAGGAAATTAAAAGATCACTTAAGTCCATAGGGGAATATTATTACTATCTGGACCATAGGGTCATAAAGGTAGAAGGAACATTAGTTTCACCCTCTTATTTATTTTAATTAGACCTAGATAAATCAGCTAAATAAGAGCTATCTTGTCAAATACTCTAACAACATTAATGAAAACTATAAAAGAGCTAAATTAGGAGTTATACATAAAATTTATCTTAGCACAGGTGGGAATAAATTTATATAATAAGAATAATTATCCATGTCTTTTCAACACATGTCCTCCTTATACCTCAAATTTATACAATTCAAATATTGGGATCTCCTAGGTAAAATGGTTCAACATATATAGAGCTTACAAGGAATATTAAAATGTATGTATGATCACAAGTGATATTCCCATTATTATATCATTATCAATGCTACTAATGAATATCAAGTTTACACTAGAATAAATGCTACACAAATGCCCATGGAGATCACAAAAAAAATAGTATGACCCTTTTATCAGATGTCTAACTCAAGAAGAAAAGGACCAGCTTAAAAGAGATAAAACTCTAGAGGATATTGATGAATAGTAAAAGATGAGTATACTTAGAGGTATCCCACAATATATAACTATGTAGAAACAAACCTCTTATAAGAATAGAGGTGGGTCTCATCTCATTCCTAAATTTAGAATAGAATTTACTCCAATTGTTATAGTTCAACTTGGTACATCATAAGCAGTGAGTCAACTGCATTATCCCCATTATGTACAAGATAAAATAGGACATCCTATGAGTTATTAGGTTATAATAAATCATCCTAGCTCTCTATAACCTCTAATAGACACATTGAAAGAGAGACTTTAGTATATGCCCTCATTTCCATCATTGATAGTTGATATAAGTTATTCAAGTTCTAAGACATTCATTTAGAATAACATCTAGAAGAAGAGGACCTAGAATAAGAGTACACAACTAATGTCTTTTAAAGAGTTCATATGTAGGTAAATTTAGGTATTTTTATCCCTAGTCCTTCTTATGTTTATGATATCAAATAAGAAACATTAACTATAGAGGACATAGGTCCTATTTTGGATGAATAAATAACCAAGGAAAATAATCCCATTTTTATCCCTAATTATTTAGGTAGCATATAAGTTACGCATACTGGAATTATTACAACTCATGTTGGTGCCCCCATCTCTCTAACTATCACTTCATTTGATCTAATTATTTCTCTTATTATCACTTCAATTTATAACTTCACTTGATTCATTGAATTTTTTCCTCTTTACCTAATGTTTCTACATACATTTCTTCCATTAGGACCCCAATCAATCCAACTTGTAATATTCATGTATGTACCAAATTATTTCAAGTGGTACAATCTCCATAGACCCAAATAATAGATAAAATTACACAACCTATTATTTACTCTAATAATTTTGACTTATCTCCATCAAATTAATTATAGGCTCTATCATTTCTCTTTCAAAATCTAAGGTTTGAAGATCTAATTTTTCTATCCATTTCCCTATTATACATTGTAAAGCTACACATCTAGCCAGTTAAGATTTCCAATGATTAAATACATTCAAACAAAGTCTCCTTTAGTCATAGTCATCATAAATTCCCCTAATGTCATAAAATACATCACCAAGACTCCACCCAAAATAAGGTTATCTAGAGAGAGGATGTTCAACCTACCATTCCCTACACCTCCACCTTATACATCTCAAATCTTTCCCACTTCACATGATCCTTTATAGCTCATGTGAAAACCATAAAATAAATCACCCTTTGTCATCTCATCCTATGATGAAACCTCATCTTATGCACTAATTGTAACACCACCATGGAAACAAAATTTAAAGGTATACAAGTTGTTTAGGTAACTTTATTCATCATTGAAGATCCTAAAATAACCCTATAATTTTATGAACTTCTAAAAATATGAAGAGATTCATAAAAAATGAAGATGTATAATGGACAAAGGTAAATTGAATTCACAAAAGAAGAATAACTATTTAGCTTCACCAATTAGAGGAAAACTCAACTAGGAGAGCATGATGAATTCAAATATCGATCCCATATTTTTTATTGAAGCTCATGGGGGAGTGCTCAATGATTTCATGACCATACCTTTCTATCACTTGTATATGACTGCTTAAGCATTAGTGTTATTGATTTTATATCTAGCTATTGCATTTCTTTAAATAGTTAGATATATTATTGGATATTCATGTGATTATACTTGGACATATCATATTTTAATTCTACACATGTTGATTATATGGATTACTACTGTAATTAATGTTTTATTAAAGTTATGTATTACTTTATTTATTACCAATCAGATACTGATGATGAACAATAAGTGGTTATATGTATTAAGGTATGAGCTAGGATGGATGTTGGCATTAGTATTTGGGGTGTCAAAGTGATTAATGAGTAGTTAAATGGGTTTTGATAGATCTCTATATGTTTTTGGTTTAGTCCATTACCACTAGATAGTTATTATTTCATTGTGTTGTCATAATTGTCTTCTCGCCTTGTCATATTTATTTTTGATTACTATATGTTATTTTAATGTTAATTAGTTTAGATATTTTTTTTTAAACTTCCTACTCTAAGCTCCTTCTCTCTCCTTTGTGAACTCCTCACCACCTAGTTTATTAGACTCACCCCTTAATAGGACTTGGATAGCCCAAGGGACTTTCTTAGATCTACCCCCATGAATCCCCATAGATAATACATTTCCACTTCATTAATTCGACCCTTATGGCTTTTAAAAATTAAATTATATTTTAAGTTTATTATTTTGTTGTTTAATGGTTTTTGGATCTTATAAGATGGGTCATTTATGACCATTGCATTTATGTTTTGGTAGGGGTTTGCCTTGGGGAAGGTGTGGATGGCATGGGGAGAGTTGGTTGGTGGTGGGAAGATGGGACGTAAGGGAGAAAGAATGGAAAAAACATAAGAAGTTTGGTTTTTGTATTTGATTTTTAGACTTGGGTTTGGTGTCTTGTTCTTGCAGGGAGGAATTGGTGTATGGTAAAAGAAAATTATTACAGACCTAGTTATTGAAATGGTATGCATCTTTGGGTTTTCATCTTCCCTACTTGTTTTAGGTAAGTCATTTGACTATCATTCTAGTTATTTTCCTTGGAATGAAATTATAAAGGATCATGGGCACTGCATAAAGAGACAGGAAGTCGTAAGACTTCCTAATGTGTATCTAGTGCCCAATAAATTATAATGATAGTTGTTTTTTCATATAAATTTGAAAAAACATTATCTCCACCATATGGTCTTTACCTACACTTGCATTTCTATATTGGCCAAAACATTATGATTGTCATAGGAATTCATTGAAACTTGAAAGGGTTTTGTATTTGGTTTATATTGTGTAATGACATGACATGCCATACTAAATCTATTGTTGCATTTTAGTTGACTATGCATTGTGGGTCATTGACCCTATTGTTTGAATGAATGATGTGGGTTTATTTTTTTAATGGCTATAATTGTATGTGTTTACATGACTATTAATAGATGGTTTCTATTTTAGTTAACCCTACAACTAATTATTGGTAAATGGGTATTACCATGATTCAAATTGATCTATTTGGCTGGAACATATATTCAAATGGGTCACTTTACCCTATATTACAACCTATATGGTTTTAGAGTTCAATTTATGCAATAAATTGAAATCAACCTAGGTTTTATTCAAACTTAATGATGGTTTTCTGTTGTTAATGTTTTTATTTTTAATCAAATATTTTGATTTGGGGTTCTTAAAATTTTAATGACCGAGTCTCCTATTTTGATTTGGATTTTTTTGGAATGAAGTTTGGATTGGTTCCTTTCATTTGGATGATATAGTGGTTTCCCTAAATAATTCTATTATCACACACACACACACACACACACACACACACACACACACACACACACACACACACACACACACACACACACACACACACACACACACACACACACACACACACACACACACACACACACACACACACACACACACACAAAAATTTGTTTTTCATTTTAAGGATATTCTACATGTTACTTGGATGGCACAATCTTTGTGGTTGTTATGTGGTTTCATTGGGAGTTTTGAGTGTTTTCATTTTAGAGATTTTTATTGTATTATTTTGAATGGAATATCTCCACTAAGGTTTTAATATGGATATATGTGTGTGTGTTTTTTTTAAACCCTAAGAATTTTGGTGAAACCTATTGTAATCATTATGTATATATATTAAGGGTTAACATTCTTTAAAACCTACAAGTGATCTATTACTTAACTAAAATTATTTTTAAATATCAATTCCAATTATTTAATGGAATCATATGAGGTCATGTTACCTCATGTAATCCCATGAATTTGATAGATTGATTCTAGATTTATAATCAATTATCATGTGAATGATTGTTGTAATCATTGATTGTTGCTTTGGGAATTTTTTATAGCTAAGGTCAAGCAAATATTTTGACTAATTTATTATGACTATCTAGTTTAATTTTTTGACCATGCCTTGGATATGTATAACTTATTTGAGTTATATGTTATGATCCATATTTTGTTATATATTTGATCGATCCATTACTACTGTGCAACCATTCCTAGACTAGGCCTAAATGACTAAGCAATAACTTATATGCTTGTACACCTATGTTATGGATTGGTATATGGGATATTAGAGGTTGACCATACACTTAGAGGGTTTCCATGTTTATTTTTATGAAGACTATGGACATGGATTTAGTTTCTAAACCCATTTTTATATCCTTTGAGAAGCCTGCAATGGTTATCTCCACCCCTGATTCATATCAATACTAGGTTTGGTTATTTATGTCTCACCATAGAATGGTGTTTGATTTTCACTTTCATGTGTTACATTTTTTTGTGTTGAGATGTCCAATGGTTTATAATCTAACTTACTTATAATCCTTTCTTGACCTTGGATGTTGAAACCACCATCTAGCTAATGGTTGGGGTGGTAAGAGCCACCAACGGTTGGGCTCATAGGGATGGTTAGGAGGGTTTGTCTGATTTGGTTACTTGCAGGTCCATTCATGGATAATCTTGATGACAAGTCTGAAGTAATTGGTAATGATTTATTATATGTTGATTACATGTTCTTAACTTAGTTGTTATTGTTTCATATTATATGGTTCATGAATATAGTTATCATCTTCATTCCTTTGACATTGGTTTAATTATGCCTAGTGATTTATGATATGTTAACCCCATGTTAGAAATGGAATATGAGGGATAATAAATTAAAAGATTATAATGTTTCTTATGTGGTAAGATGTTGAAGTTACATCATATGTTTTTAAGGTAATTTATTTACATGTACTAAGTTATTTTGAGATGTGTAGATAAACATCATTTTTATTGCCAACTTAGAATATTCATTTGATAATATTAGTACATCATTAATCCCTGGTTAATTTCATATTATATATTTTATTTTTGATATGAATACCATATGGTAAATAAGAGTAGGGGTTTGTTCTGGAATATGTATATTATTTAACTTTAATGTAAAAGCATACATAAGTATGCTAGTTCAATTGTTTACAAGTTAGAGTCTTAACTTGAATGCATATTCATTGGTGAATTATTTAGTTAACTCTATTTAGTATATAAAATATATATACTTATGGTTTGTTTATATATGATGTTTTAACATTTGAAGTACTAAATAAAATAGAGTTTTCTCTTAGATGTTTCAATTGTACATGGATTAAATAAATCCATCTAGTTATACTTATTATTGGTATATGTAAAAAACATAAAATAAATTCTCTCACACATACCTCAAAATCATAGGGTTGCACACAAAGGTAAGCATGTTAGGTTAAATTAATTTATTATTGTGGATCTCTTTACTTAAGCTTTAGTACTAGTTACATCACTAAAATGGAATAAAATTTAGAGTGTTGTTTCTATGCAAAGGCAAAACTAGTACGAATAGGAGATTAATTTAGAATCTAGAATGAATTAATATTGATTAAATAGGAGTTACCTTGGGTATATTGCATTATGGAATAGTCTTGTTGAGTGATGTACTCTCCCTTGCTTGCTATTTATAGAAATGAATAATGGCTGAATGTATACATGTTGAATTTTATTCCTATGAGCTGAGTATACTAGCAACTTATTCTTCTTGGATGGAATTGATTTCACCACTATGTCATGACATACTTAAACAATTATTTTTAAATATTTCCTTAAATGGAATCTCTTATTTGGGTTCCACTCAATTGGAACATATCTAGAATTTTCATTGTATAAGACATTACAGATAGTATGAGACTTGTATATGTAATCATTTCATGTGGAAACCTTTGATGTTTATGTACTTCTATTATGGTTTACATTAAAACCTATTATATGAATGCATAATATATAATTTCTCATATTTGAAAAATATGTATATTCCATGTTTGATTTTTCTTGGAAAGATGTGGTATAAGATAGATTGTTTCTTTAATAAAATGCTTATTGTAGGAGAGGCTAACAAATTAGTTGATTATTATGCTTAAGAGTTTATTAAGTAAGTATATGGCTAGAAAATAATATATTATAAGTAAAATTATGTGGATTGATTATCTTTCTTTAAATTTAGCCTTATAAGTTATTGAATAATCAATGATGGAAGAAATGAACTATTGGTTGTCATGTTTATCAATTTTAATGAATTAGTTATTTACAAATATTATATTATTATATAGATTTGATTATTGGATGTCATTAAATATTGTTTGATAAATAATGAAAATGATCATAGTCACATCATTGTTCATTCATTTAGGTAGTGGCTGTTTCTACCTCAAATTTGCTTTTAGATCTAAGAGAAAGAAGAAACTAAAAAAGTAATGGACAAGGCTTAGAAGTACCTGGACTAAAGATTGCGCACCATAAACCCAGACGTTTGTGAGCACTCCTCTTTGGCTGTGGAGGAATGACACCTGCAAGAAAAAAAGGAAACTAGGACAAGAAAAACGTTAGACAGATAGGCAGTGGGTTGCCAAGCAAAAGCTTGTTCCCGGAAGTGTAAAAACTTCCTTAAGGGAGGTCAACCCACTGTTTGATGAAATAAGTGACTGATAAAAGATAGAATGCCAGAATACAGAAGTGACAAAGAAAGTAGAAAGGAAAGAAGAAAACAAAATGATTACCTGAAAGAGCTGTTGGGCTGAAGACAGTCGCCGAGGTCGGAAATGTCGCCGGCGTCGGTTATCTGATCTACCGGCGTCGGCTATCCTGCCGACGTCGGTTGGGGAAGTGACCGGCGTCGGTCTGGGTTGTGGCTTGTAGTCAGGTCTGGGTTGCTTTCTGGACTGTGGACGGGTTTGAGACTGAACGGGGACAAGTTTGGATGGATTGGGGAGTGGTCTAGTTCGGGTTGGGTGCCTGGTGCAAGGTCTTTTTGGCAGAGGGGTGAGGAAGTTGGAAGAGACACAGAGGACAGGGAAGAGGAGGATTCACAGAGGATGGGGCCTGAGAAGGCTTTGCAGCCTCTCAGGGGGGAAGGACAGAGGGAGCAGAAGACAATAGAAGATAGATGACTGAATACTAAAATGAAATAAAAAACCAGACTAGCTTACCTTTAGCTTGCTGAATGAAGAGAGAAGAAGATGTTGCTAGAGCCACGAAAGAGTTGCTGTAAGGAGAAGATACTGATCCAGGGCCTTTTCACCTGTTGCTGCTATTGCACGAGGTCAAGATAGAGGAGAGATCAGAGCCAAAGCGTCAAGAGAATCTGTTTTCGAGCTCAAGAGTCCAGGGGGGTGCAACGGATGCAGAAGGGGATAATGAAGGCTGTCGACGTCGGTAGTTTCACCGATGTCGGCCGAAGGGTCGCCGACGTCGACGGTCGCAGGATGGGCACAGAGGCTAAAAATAGCCTCTGCCCACTCTTGCACACCGCTGGGCGAGGGGTCATGGGTAGAACGGTCACAAGGATGCCAAAATGGACGAGGGGGGATATAATGGTGAGATTTGGCCTAATAAATGCTAGGGGGAAGGTGGAGGGATTCAAGGGAGGATCCAAGGTGGCAAGGGTAGGGTGGAAAGGGGGCCTTATTTAATTAAAAATAGATGTTAATTTCTAATTAATAAGACTTAGGTGGGTTAGGGACCAAGGAGGACTAGGAGGGAGAAAGGGCCAAGGGGGAGAACCAAGGTGCAGACACGTTTGCGGTGTCTACATTTGCCCCTTTTTGTCTTGTTGGTTGTTCTAGACGAACTGCAAGACAAAAATAGGAGTTGGTTGCCCTAGAAAAAAGGATGAGGTGTTCCCCCCTCAAAGCGATAGTCGAGAGAAGGGAACTGAAGATCGAGTGTCGATTTGACAGAGAAATGGATAGAAGAGAGTGAGTGAAAACACTGCCATAGTCGAGATTGCGCGTAGTCCACTTCACGAGAGGGTCAGGTCAAATTGTCACATGGTCAAGGGTCAAGGAGTGCCAAAATTGAAGTAACCGGGCCCCAGCATTTAGTCGTCTGCTGATCGGGTCACTCAATCTAAGCTGAAGCTCCAAATGGTCGTCGTGTCCTAGGTATCCAGGGCTCAGGAAGTGCTCCCAGAAACACGAAAAAGCCACAAGTAGTAGGGATCAACTGGCTCGCGATCCTATACTTGTGAAGGGTCAAAAAAAGTCTGCGGACAATTTTGCTAACCAGCCGTGGAATAGCATACACGCAAAAACAACCAAGGCAACATTGGCTTGGAAGTGGTCGAGGTCGAAGGAGATAGGCATGATCACCAATGGTCATTGGTCAAAAGGATGGATAGATGAAAGGATGCGGCCGAGCTAACCCCAGAAGACCCCATGTCAACTGAGTGCTGCCTACATAGCCCTGGTGACAGGGCCTCAGGCCGATGTAGTTCTCCCTAAAAGGGAGGGAGGGTCGGAGGGATTGATTGGCCTTGGTCAAAGTCAATGATTGGTCTTGGTCAAAGGTCGATGATTGGTCTTGGTCAAAGTCAATGATTGGGTGTGATAAGAGTCAAAGTTAAGGTTGGAGAAAAGAAGGTTTGTTCATCAAAGAGACGAACAAATGGGGGTGGTCGAGCTAACCTCAGAGGATGTGGTGTCTGAGTGCTGCCTACATAGCCCTGGTCGTAGGGCCTCAGACCAATGTAGTTCGGACTGCGAGGGTCAAAATGGTCGATGATTGGATGTGGTCAAGCGTCGAAATGATGAGGATAAAAAGATGAGGATAAAAGGATGCTATAGATGGTGTCTTCTGTAGAAGTGGTCGAGAGTCTTTCATCCCTAGCAAGTTTCCATAGTCGTGATGGATGTATGCTAGAAATGAATAGAAGGTCTATTTATGCTTCAGCAAGTATTGGTTTATGCTTAACATAAATTGGGTCTGGTCGGTAGTTTCCATGTGTATTGGTGTCCATAGAAACTATGCGAAAAGGACAAGGATGATGCCTGATGTCATGTTGAAAATGTCAAGGCTGGTTTGAAAAATGTTGAAGTTGGCTGGGTTTAAGGATGAGTCGACAATTGACGTGGCCAAAGCGTGACCAAAGTGTAGAGAAAAGGTGAAAGGCAAATTGCTCTTTCATTAACAAGGACCAGAAAGGAAGCATAGATAGGGGTTATTAGAACAAAAGCCCCGTTCATGCATTGCGTCGTTGACCAGTGTTGACTTAGAACGGTAATCGAATCACTTTGACATTAAAGTGAGCTCGAAGTCCCTTGAGCCGGTGATAGGAGGAGGATAGGGTAACCCAGTTTAAGAGCAGGAATAACCTTGCCCCTTTTATAGGAGACCCTGAGACAACTACAAGCCAATGTCCGTGACTCTTTTTTTTTTTTTTGCGCAGACTGATCGATGCGGGAAGCCTGCATAGAGATGTCACTTGATGTAATGGTCATGTTGTGAAGCTGATCGATGCGGGAAGCTTCTAAGAAAAGTGTTGTTTATTGCCAGAGTAGTCATAGCCATCCTTTGAGGGAGTGGTCTATATTTTTGCTTAATAATGTTTGAAAAGTTGGCCTAGCTGTCCTTCAAGCGATCAGTCTAGTAATACAGCAATGATAGTACAGCTGTCCTTCGAGGGATCAGTCTGTCTTTTTGATTTGACTTGATTTAGTGACCATGGATATGTTTTGACATCTTGATTTGGATTTATTGATAAGAATGAGAGTCACGGACAAGACTGTAGAAGCTCAAGGACGCCCTTTTTTATTAGGACAAAGCATCACTGCATCCTAAAAGGGTTGTAGAGGACTTGTTAAAGGGGAATAGGGTTGAAAGGGATGAGGATTAAGAGGACGAGGATTGCTCAAGGGATGAGCTCAAGTTACGTGTCAAGTAGACGAGTACTCGACTAACAGAAGAAAGGTCGAAGATGCAACGCATTAAGAGGCTCAGGTTCTGGCCGTCCGTCGAGGGAAGACAGACGATAAGTCCCTGACCCATACTTGTGCGTGATGATAAAAGGTCCAAGCCAATTGGGGGTGAATTTACCTCGTTTACTTTGCTCCATATTGGTCACGTGCTGATTCTCTTTGAGGACGAGGTCTCTGATGTTGAAATCTCATTCTCGCAGATTTTTGTCGTAGGCCCGCTTTATGCGACTTTGGTAGACATGGAGATGATTAAGGGCAGCAAGACGGTGCTCGTCAAGTAACTCAAGTTGAGCTAGGCGATCTTGACGAAAGTCATCGTTGGAGAGAATGTCATGCAGGGAGATGCAAAGAGACGGGATCTGTACTTCGAGAGGTAAGACAGCCTCTATTCCGTACACGAGAGAAAAGGGGGTAGCACCCGTAGAGGTTCAGATGCTAGTGCGGTAGGCCCACAAAGCGAAGGGGATATGAACGTGCCAATCCCTTCCTGTATCGTCGACCACCTTCATGAGAATTTTGGTGAGAATTTTGTTGGAATCCTCGGCCTGCCCATTTGCTTGTGGGTAGTAAGGCGAAGAAAAGCTGAGTTTGATGCCAAATGAGTCGCATAGTTTTTGGACAGTCTTGTTTTTGAAGGACTTGCCATTGTCGGTGATGATTTTGTGAGGGACACCGAAACGACAGATGATGTGGCTGCTGATGAAGTCGACAATTTTGTCGAATTTTGTGGAGACAAGAGGAATGGCTTCCACCCACTTGGTGAAATACTCAGTGGCAGTGATGATGGACTGATGACGAAGAGATGAGTGAGGGTTGATCTCACCGATGAGATCCAAGCCCCACTGAGAGAAAGGCCAAAAATCTTGAGTGACTTACAAGGCGTGACTGGGGAGATGAAGCAGGTTAGAGTGCTGCTGACACTTGATGCAACGCCGAACATAATCGCTACAGTCTTGATGAAGGGTGGGCCAATAATAACCCAGGTGAAGGATGCGCTTGGCAACCGAGTTTCCACTGAAGTGTCTGCCATAAATCCCATCGTGGACTTGCTTTATGGCTTGAGGGGCTTCAGTGGAGGTTAGACAGCGAAGAAGGAGGCCGTCGAAGCCTCGTTTATAGAGAAGACCCCCTAGCATGGTATAGCGAGCTGTGTGCTTGATGAAAGCTCACCGCGCATTGCTAGAGAGGTTGGGAGGAGTGACAGAAAGAGACAAGTAGTCCATGAGTTGCTTATACCAGTCATCTTGTGGGCTAGAATTGACAGTGTTGATATGGTCGATGCGAGGAGAGATGTATGAAGGCAAAGGTACGCGATGCACTGTGACAAAAAGGCGGGATGATGATGATGAAGACGGGATATGCGAAGCAAGAGAAGCCATGGTGTCGGCAAACTTGTTCGTAGAGCGTGGAACAGTCTGCAAGAGGTGAGAGTCAAAAGATGCTAAAAGAAGGTCAACACAATTCTTACACCTCTGTAAAACTTCATTTTTACAGAAATACGAAGCGTTAACTTGACTAACGATGAGCTGCGAGTCGTTGAAGATGTTGATAGACTTGATGTGGAGAGAAAGGGCAGTCTGAAGTCCCAAAATTAAGGCCTCGTATTCGGCCATATTATTGGTACAATCGAAGTCAAGCTTGAAAGATAGAGGCAAGGGCTCCTCGTCGAGTGGGATGAGGATGACCCCCGCACCCCCACTGAGTTGACATTTGGAGCCGTCAAAGAACATAGTCATCTGGTAGACGGTGTCATCGGTGGAAAGTGTGGCGATAGACTCGTCAGGGAACTCACAGTGTGAAGGTTGGTTGTCGGGAAGAGGGGCATCTGCCAGTTGGTCAGCAATGGTTTGCCCCTTGATAGATTTCTATTGGATGAATTCGAAGTCAAACTCAGCAAGCAGCATGAGCCACCGAGCCATACGTTGATTCTGATATGGCTTGGAGTGCATGTACTTGAGAGGGTCGGTGTGAGTGATGACAAAGGTTTTGTGGTTGAGAAGATAGTAGCGGAGCTTGGTAGCGGAAAAGACTAATGCCAAACAGAGTTTCTCGATATGAGTATACCGAGTTTCATAGTCGACCAGTGTTCGGCTGATGTAGTAAACCGCTTGCTCGCGATGATGCTCGTCTCGGTGCGCGATCATGGCACCTAACGAATGGTTGGTAGCAGAGATATAAAGGTAGAAGGGTTGGTCGTCCTTAGGTGGAATGAGGACTGGTGGAGAGACCAGATAGCCTTTGAGGGCCTCAAAAGCCTCTTGACAGTCCTCATCCCATTTAAAGGAGACGTCCTTCTTAAGGAGGTGATGAAAAGGTTGGCAGCGGTCTGAAAGCTGCGAGATGAAACGGTGAATGGACTGGAGCTTCCCTTGTAGACTACGAAGCTGCTTGAGATTGGTCGGGGGCAGCATTTCGAGAATAGCACGGATCTTGGCGGGATCTATCTCGATACCACGGAAGGAAACGATGAAGCCGAGAAGTTTGCCTGAGAGGACCCCAAAGACACACTTCTTGGGGTTGAGGCAGACATTGTATTGAAGGAGACGAGAGAAGATGATTGTGAGAATGGTCAAGTGGTCACGGCGGAGCTTGGACTTGCCGAGAAGGTCATCCACATAGTCCTCCATGATTTTTTGGAGGAGATCGTGGAAAATGTAGGTCATGGCGCGCTGATAAGTGGCACCAGCATTTTTCAAGCCGAAAGGCATGACTCGATAGCAGAAAGTCCCCTATGGGGTGATAAAGGTAGTCTTGTGCTGGTCTTCTGGTCCGGTCAAGATTTGATTGTATCCTGAAAACCCGTCCATGAGAGATAGCATCTCATGGCCGGCCGTGAGATCAACAAGCTGGTCGATGTTAGGAAGGGGAAAGTCGTCTTTGGGACAGGCTAGGTTAAGGTCGCGATAGTCCGTGCAGATCCGAATCCCCCCAGTTGCTTTAGTAACTGGGACGATGTTAGAGACCCACTGTGGATAATCGATGGGTTGGATGAAGGAGATAGAAAGAAGGCACTGAAGCTCCTCTTTGACAAGAAGTACAACGCGAGGATGCATCTTTCGAAGCTTCTGCCTAACAGGCTTAGCCTCTGGTTTGGTGACAATGTTATGGGTAGCAATGGTAGGGTCGATGCCAGGCATGTCGCTGTAAGTCTAGGCAAAGGCCTTGCTATGGTTGGAAAGGAATTGGGCATAGTCAAGCTGCTCCTGAGCGTCTAAAGATTGGCCAATCTTTAAGACGTGAAGAACATTGGAGGAAGAAGGGAGGTTGATGTCAATGGTGGATTCGTTTAACATAACCTAGGTCTCAGAAGGGAGGAAACGCTGGATGAAAGAGTCATCGGCACCCATGTAGGAAAGGATGGCGTCATCGTCAACGCAGTGGACAGTGTGAATGGTTGTCGACTCATCCTCTACCATGCTAGGAAAGATGAGAGGGAGAGACCTGGGCACCCCATTGAGCTGATAGGTCAGGGGTTCCAGGCGGATGGTGTTTATGGAAAAAAAAAACTAGGAGGGATGGAAACCATCAACTTCGTAGGTGACGAAGGAGAAATGGGCGAGTCTGGAGGAGATTGGTCGATGGTTGGCTTGGGACAAAGGTCGGAAGGAGCCTGAGTGGGGTCATGATATCCCAGGCCATACCGTTTCTTGGCATCGTGATCATTGAGCGGCTCGATGGGCTGATGGGAGCCCTGCTCATAACGTCCGAAACCAAAACCCTTCCATGCACACCTGTGAAGGTAAGTGTGTGCAAAGGCGGGGTTGCCAAGAAATGAGAAATCAGATGTGAAAGGTTGGGGTGAAGAGAGGGAAGTGCCGTAGGTAGGGGCTTGATTAAGCCCCCCATAGACAAAGTTGGTTTGGAAGTGAGGAGGACCATAAGGTAAGACCGTCCCGATTCGAGGGTCGTAATTAGGACTGAGGTGAAGGCGTCCATACTCTTGTGGAGTTTGGAACATGTCGAGGGTCAACAAGCGGTATTCCCCAAGTGATAGTCGTTGAAATATGTCTTCCATGGGGTCTTTGGTCGGTGCTTGAAGAGGAGGGGTGAGGGCAACCACCGATTGCGAACTGGTCGAAGCCTCCGCAGATGGAGGCGGTGCCGGAGTGGACGGCTTGATGGGAATGAGGACGTCGTTAGGACGATAGGTGGTGTTGCAAGTCTTGAAGGGTGAAGGGTTAGCGGGAATGGTGTGGACTTGCCTGTCATGCTCAAACTTCACACAACGGTGCAGGGTGGAGGGTATACAAGCCATGGCACGGATCCAAGGTCGGCCTAGTAGAAGGTTGTATTAAAACTCTCCTTCGATGATATAGAAGAGCTCTGGGACTATGCGTGGGCCAACGCAGATGTGGAGGATGACTGTGTCGATGGTCATGGCGGTGGTGTCATTGAAAGAGCGTAAGATCGCATCAGTTTTGGAGACGCAGTTCTTGGGAAGAGCCAGTTGATCAAAGGCATGGGTAGAGATTATGTTGATGCTAGCGCCGCCATCGATCATAATGCGTTTGATGCACATCCGATCGACATAGGCAGTGATGAAGAGGGCGGCATCCTGATCTTTCGTGTTAGATGTGGGAATCTCAGAATCGCTGAATGTGATGGAGTTGATGGGAGATAAAGAATGGACGAGGGCAGCGAGTGGTTGGGGGTCCTCGAGTTGGACCTCCGCTGCCTAAAAGGCTTGGATAAGGGCTTGACGGTGCTGAGGCAAAGTTTGGATAAGGTCGTAAAGAGACATCTTCACAGGTGTTTGGTGAAGCTGCTTCAGCATGGAGTCGTGAATTGGTCCAGAAGAGGAAGATGAAGAAGGTTGGGACACGCCAAGGATAGAAATTTTAGGCTTGGGCGCAAGGGGTGGCTTGACGAAGGGATAGGTCCAAGGAATGGCAGCTTTTTCCTTGGCCTTGTCCTTTTGCGATCTAGTGGTTATACGGATGGCATTGATTTCGAAAATGGGAGGCAAAGAAGGGGTCATGTCTTGCTGGTGAGATGTTGACATGTTTGAAGAAGTTGGACAGGAAGGAGTCGGGGTTTGGTCAAGAGTGTCCTCAAGGAGAAGAGTGTCCTTCTCCATATGGTAGCGGATGACGGCCTTGAGGGCACAGCAAGTCTCGGTGTCGTGTCATGGTGTACGATGATACAAGCAAATTTTCGTATCGTCGAACGAGGAGGGCTTGGACCCAAGAGGTTGGAAAGGCTTGATGGGCGAAAGGGTTATGTCGGAAGTCTGGAGAAGTCGGCGCAATATTGACGAGTATGAGCCCAATAGAGGGTCCGTGCTATTTGATATGCGCGAGGTTGGTGACTTTTGCTTAGGCGAGGTTAGAAGAGGTTTCCGTACCACCTTATGGGTTGATGGCGCGGTGACAGATGGAGATGGCTCTGGCCTGGTGATTGAGAACGCCTTTTTAGGTGAGGGACGATTGGAGGTAGGCAGAGGAAGCAAAGGAGGCAACGAGTTTTGGTTGAAGGTCGGAGTGGGAAGGATGCTAGCCAAGGTCGAAGGATGGGGGCCCAAAATGGATGGCAATGGTGACGGAGAAGGAGGCATTTGTTTCTGCGGTCTGGCAGTCTTCTTCGCCTTGGTCGGAAGACTACTACTGGTCGAGGTCTGGCCTAAGTCCACCTTCACTTCTGGGTGAGTGAGGGAGGAGATAGGACGAACGCCAAATGACTTGATGGGTTTGGACGAGATAGATGCAGGCTTTGGTTTGGACGGGTTTGGTTGAGGTTTGAGAGTCTGGTCTTTGTCAAGAGTCTGACGAGATTCTGCCTTGGGAGGATTTGCGGCATGTGATGAGAGGGCGCGGGTATGTTGAAGGGCTTTAAGACGCTCCCACAACACCTGAGGCATCACTTTCCGCAGAGGGAGAAGTTCAATCTTCTCCACTAACCAGGAAAATGGCTGAGAGGAAGATGTTGATGGTTGCGAGGTTGAGGACGAGATGGGTGTAGTGGTCTCAGACACATGGTATGGTGAAGTCATGACAGATTTAGATGAGGACGAAGGAGGGACAGGTTCTTCCCTGGGTGGAGAAGAAACTGGGGAGTGAGGCTCCTCCAGCGGGTAAAGGGCAGGGATGACGGTGCCCTCCACTTGTGGCTGAGGAGTAAGAAGGGTCGGGTCCTCCATAGGCAGCAGAAAGGAAGATGGCGAGACTGGAGGTGCTGGTAAGGCCGAGGCGTCCTCCAAGATGAGAGAGGTCAATGGAGAACTAGCCGGGGAGAGAGGTTCGTCCACATGTGATGGACTGATGGATGGACTAACCTCAAGAGGTTGATTGGGGACGAAGGGAGAGACCGTATTGACTATTCGAACGTTGTGCTCATGATTGTCGTCAATTAAGGTCTGGACATTGTTCTGAGTTGGCGGATGATTGGGGAAAGGTTGTTTGAAGATGTCAATGGCCTGATTAGGGGGTGCATTTGGATTGTCTAAGATGAGATCCCCCTTTTCAAGCATGTCTTGTATTATGTTCTTAAAGGTCTTGCAGTTCTCCGTGTCATGGCCCTTAACACGGTGGAAGCTGTAGAAGTCATGCTCCCTATACCACGCGGGGATGGCGTGAGAGGGATTGAATTATGGAGGAGGTCGGGCTTGAGGGAGATTGAGGGCCCCCTGTTTAACAAGCTTGTCCAGCACAGACGCATATGATTCTTCGAGAGGAGTATATCGCCGCTGCATGTATCTTTGCTGGAATTGCCGAGTAGCGCTCTGAGATGTAGAGGGCTCAGGCTGATTGGTCGAAGAAGATGAAGGTCTGACAACCACGGCATTAGCTGAAGCCTTGGATTTAGAATTGGATAATGATGGCTTGGCAGAAGAAGAGTCATTGGTCTTAGAGCTGGGATTCTTACTCCGCAACTTGACTTTGTTCTCCTTGATGGCACGCAACTCTAGTTTGCGGGCCATCGTGAAGGCCTCGTCAAAAGTGCGGAAGGTTTGAACCCTCAGGGTGGAAGAGATATGTCGAGCACAGGCTTGAGAAAAGAGTTTAATAAGCTCGGCCTAGGGCAAGGAAAAGGAGAGTTGGTTGATAAGGCCTCTCCATCGAGCAACGAAGTCGGCTATGGACTCGTCCTCGAATTGCTGAATAGAATAGAGGTCCGTGATTGAGACTTTCTTGGTTATGTTGATAGAAAAGTGATCAAGGAATAGCTAAGCCAATTGCGTGAATGAGAAGAGAGAATGGCTAGGAAGGGAGCTGTACCAGTCAAGTGTAGCACCTGAGAGAGACATAGGAAAGGTGCGTAAGAGTAACACATCGTCATGGCCAATGAGGTAGCAGGCGTGTCTGAATGCCCACAAGTGTTGTTGTGGGTCTTCCTTGTTTTGAAAGCGAGAAAACTTCGGAAGCTCCCACTGGCTAGGATATGGTCTGATTGGGACGGAAGGATGAATGGGCTCGTTACAGATCTGCTCGTATGAAAGAGTGTTGCGCGAGCCAGAAACAGAGGTCTCAAGACTGGTCATCTTGTCCATCAGCATCTTGATGATGTCTGCCGACGGATTGACGGGTTGCGCGCCCCCTAAGTTGTAGGGCGCTTGGAAGAGGTTAGAGGAGGCGTGCGACATAGTCGGTTGTAGAATGTACGGATGACTAATCACAGGGGCAGAGGTGAAGGCTAAAGGTGGTTGGTTAGAAGACATAGCTGGGCCCATTGTTGCCACGAGAGGCTGGACTGTGGTAACGGGGGCCAAGGGGTAAGAAGCCACCCTGGTGTTGATAGGGGCCAGGGTAGGCGGGATAGAGATGACAAGGTTTTGAAATGGAGTGGATAGCGGTTGAGCGGGTTGAGGTTGACAAGGGGCCGGAACCCCGATGGAAGTGGGCCCAATGATAGAGGGAAAGGCCACACCTGGGGGATTGGTCAAAGTCTGAGTCTGGTCAGTGGTCGAAACGATGGCCTAGGTGTCCAAAGGTTGAACTATGGATGTTGTCGATACAGCTGTAGTCGCGATAAGGGAGGTTGGCATTCCATAGATCGGATTGCCCAAAGAGTCCCGCGTTCGGCTATGCGTGAGATAGTGTTGCAAAGCCTTGACATTGAGGTCCAAGAATCGCTCGAAGTCTTGGTCCCCTTCTTGGACAATGGGAGTCTGCGGCGGGGTTGGACGAATGGGAGTTCTTTCGGTCTCCGAGTTGAACTCCATTGTAGGCCTGGTCACGGATGGGGTGGACGGAAGTGGTTGACGGCTGGCGTGGTCAACAAGAGCCTTGGCTTGGCTACGAGTTAAAACCATGCAAGGCAAAGAGGGTTCAGGTCTCAGAAACTGTGTTGCTTAGTTTTAGAAGACCAGGATGGAGTCTTTGACAGAAAAAAGACAGGTTTTAGGTTGCTGGTTTTGAAAAAAAAAGGACAGTGACAGAGACCGACGTCAGTTGAAAAACCGATGTCGGTAGGAAATGAGGCCGGCGTCGGTCAGATAACCGATGCTGGTAACAGATGAAGTCGACGTCGGTATCAGAACCGATGCCAGTGACAGGGGAAGCCGACGTCGGTGGTAGAACCGATGTCGGTGACTGTGTCTTCCAGAGAACCAAAAGGTTCTTGGAAAACAATGAAGAAATCGTCCTCACACACTCAAACAAACAGATGAGAAGAGGAAAATAGAGAAAGACAGACAAGCCTAAGCGATAAATCCTAGGAATTAACCTTAGAAACTTGTGGCTTATGCCTTAGATGAATGTTTGGGGAGATTGGCTGAAAAATGGGTCCTAGAAGAAGGCGGTCTAAAGATGGTTTCAAGTGTTGTTTTAGGTGCTCAAAGATCTGTGTTAGGGTCTGGTACGTGGCCTGGTGCTAAGGAGCAAGCTCCCCTCACTTCACGATTCCAGTGGTTAGCTGGTCTCGCTTAGCCAAGATATACCTCGCCTAGAGTTTAGACTCCACCAGAGAACGGAGTGGGCTTCCCCCTTGGTGATGAAATCCAAGTAGGGTCACCGAGACGGGTAAGGTATCCGCTGGGGGATGAAATCCCAGTCGGGCCTTGTCTCAGGTATGTTTTATGTGTGTTTTAGTGCATGTGATTCGGTAGTGTAACATCAAGTGTCTACGGTTCATTCAATATGCGCCTAAGTTACTAGATGTGGACTAATGCAAGCACAAGCAGAAATGAAAGTGCAATATGTTTTAATGCCCAAGTCGAAATGTGATGTTGTGATGCAGACAAGTTTTGAGAAAGGGTCAAGAGTATGATATTTAGTCTAGTCTAGAAATGCAAGGAAGAAAGAAAAGAAGGATTCGTTTTAGTCCTGCTTATAGTGTCATTTGGAATAGAAGAAAGAGACAAGAGAGAAGGAGCCTAAATGCACCTAGATGAATGAAAAAGAAAAAGGAACCCAGGAGGAACCTAGGGTCCCACCGGGCCTGCCAGAGATGTTTCTACCTCAAATTCGCTTTTAGATCTAAGAGAAAGAAGAAACTAAAAAAGTAATGGACAAGGCTTGGAAGTACCTAGACTAAAGATTGCGCACCGTAAATCCAGACGTTTGTGAGCACTCCTCTTTGGCTGTGGAGGAATGACACCTGTAAGAAAAAAAGGAAACTACGACAAGAAAAACGTTAGACAGATAAGCAGTGGGTTGCCAAGCAAAAGCTTGTTCCCAAAAGTGTAAAAACTTCCTTAAGGGAGGTCAACCCACTGTTTGATGAAATAAGTGACTGATAAAAGACAGAATGCCAGAATACAGAAGTGACAAAGAAAGTAGAAAGGAAAGAAGAAAACAAAATGATTACCTGAAAGAGCTGTTGGGCTGAAGACAGTCGCCGAGGTCGGAAATGTCGCCGGCGTCGGTTATCTGATCTGCCGGCGTCGGCTATCCTGCCGACGTCGGTTGGGGAAGTGACCGGCGTCGGTCTGGGTTGTGGCCTGTAGTCGGGTCTGGGTTGCTTTCTGGACTGTGGACGGGTCTGAGACTGAACGGGGACAAGTTTGGATGGATTGGGGAGTGGTCTGGTTCGGGTTGGGTGCCTGGTGCAAGGTCTTTTTGGCAGAGGGGTGAGGAAGTTGGAAGAGACACAGAGGACAGGGAAGAGGAGGATTCACAGAGGATGGGGCCTGAGAAGGCTTTGCAGCCTCTCAGGGGGGAAGGACAGAGGGAGCAGAAGACAATAGAAGATAGATGACTGAATACTAAAATGAAATAAAAAACCAGACTAGCTTACCTTTAGCTTGCTGAATGAAGAGAGAAGAAGATGTTGCTGGAGCCACGGAAGAGTTGCTGCAAGGAGAAGATACTGATCCAGGGCCTTTTCACCTGTTGTTGCTATTGCACGAGGTCAAGACAGAGGAGAGATTAGAGCCAAAGCGTCAAGAGAATCTATTTTCGAGCTCAAGAGTCCAGGGGGGTGCAACGGATGCAGAAGGGGATAATGAAGGCTGCCGACGCCGGCAGTTTTGCCGACGTCAGCCGAAGGGTCGCCGACATCGGCGGTCGCAGGATGGGAACAGAGGCTAAAAATAGCCTCTGCCCACTCTTGCACGCCGCCGGGCGAGGGGTCATGGGCAGAACGGTCACAAGGATGCCAAAATGGACGAGGGGGGATATAATGGTGAGATTTGGCCTAATAAATGCTAGGGGGAAGGTGGAGGGATTCAAGGGAGGATCTAAGGTGGCAAGGGTAGGGTGGAAAGGGGGCCTTATTTAATTAAAAATAGATGTTAATTTCTAATTAATAAGACTTAGGTGGGTTAGGGACCAAGGAGGACTAGGAGGGAGAAAGGGCCAAGGGGGAGAACCAAGGTGCAGACACGTTTGCGGTGTCTACCGTGGCATTCATGCCCATTAATTGGGCCACTTAAGAATGTAAGGTAATTTTTGGCAAGGTGAAGTGATCTTACACCATGAGGGGGGTTAACAACCTTGGCTATTAGGACATGAATTAATGTCCTATGATGCCTTGGTTTTTATTATATTTCTTGGTTGTACTTATTTAATCATAAGTAAACATGTTGTAAGCTTATGGGAATCCAACATATTCTACACGTGTTTAAATTAATTATTGGTTACCATGCATGATTGGCATGTTTAATCTCATACATGTTTCTAATATTATATCTATTCTCATTCCCTAGAATTATTGTAACACAAAAATAGCTTAGTGTATATAATTTATCCCTTCTAGTTAGTTTTAAGTAACCCTTTAACCACACATGAGTAGAACTGAAACCCACTAAGGGAAGAAGATACTTAGTGAGGGATAAGGACCTAGAAACACTCATATATAGAAGAATGCGTGAAATATATAGTGCTCAAGACTTATCCATGTATGCATACATTGATACACCCAGAACCCCATAAACCATCATTTGGGAAAAATGCTTCTCCATAACACCCTTTGTGAGTAATACCCTTAATTAATTATCTTCAATCAACTCATTTAGCTATGATTGTGTGCATGTGATTACGATGTATTAATATCAATTGCTTGTTTAAGTGAAGTATTAGGACCGACAAAGTATCTTAAAGGCACTCTTTTATCAATTCTCATGTCTTTTTATGGTTGTTTCATTTGATATCATAGCTTCTGCTTCAAGTATTTTTAAACAATGTTGATTCTCTCACTCCTTGGAAGATAATGTAAATGTTAGTTCTTATTACAACTGAAATAAGTTGTACTTGATATTAGATTAATGCCAATTACTACTCCAAGTGAGGTTTATAATAGCAATATACCTAAATGGATTATCTAATTATCGATAAATCAAGGATAAGATTAAATTGGATGGTGCTCAGGTTGAGCAAATCTAAGAGGTTGGGTGGCCTAAAAAGTAGGAAGAAGTATTCATTAAGACTATATTAACTTGTGAATCCATTCAAAGCATGTTTGGAAATAGGAACATGTACCATTTAATCTCAATCATTTTTATTAGAGATTTGAACAATCTTTATTGGGTTATGTAATGCACCCAAGCTATAAGTAATGGGGTAAAAAAATGATGATGAAGATGATGCATGAATTTATATACACATGAGTATATCAACCTGTAGGGTGTGATAAATAACATTTTTGAGATGGTGTTTTGTATGACACTAGTTTATAGAAGCCTAATTGTCATGGTGGTCATTACTCTATACCTTGTCCTTAGCTTGGGTTAACCCTTATTAATTTTAGTTGCATTGGGGCAAGCCTCACTTATTGACCATTGGATTTTATGGGTGGGTCAATGGGAGACAAGTGGTAAAGGATTAGATATTAGAATAAATGGAGAATAGTGCTTGACACCTTTTGATATGTTATGTGGGCAACCCATCACTTAATACTTGGAACATTATGACCCTGGGAAGACAAAGGGTTTAACTCAAACATGTAGGGATAGTTGGGTAAGGGGAACTGGTTCACTTGGGTAAATCAATTGAGCTTTCATTTTCCACCAGTTGGGAGAATGTCTTGAGCCCTTGTAGATATTTGATTCATGAATGGTGGTGATAACCATTGCTAACCTCATAGGTAAGACTACTAAATTTTATTGTTCAAGTAAACGAAATATCTAGTTTAGTTGTTGAAAAGAGTTAATGTTGTAATTAAGGAACCAACATACCTCGTATAAGTTGTATGGTTGTAAGTGGAGTAAAAATGTCTTCATGGGTTTGAGGTGCCTTGATTGGTCAAGGATATTTCAAGGCAAGTTGCCTTGGAGGAACTATGACAGTAGATCTTATTAAGGATATGTTGAACTATTGCATGTGTGCAACTATTTTGTTCATAACAAAATATTTTAATCATTTAAATTGATTGATTTATGCCATGATAGAGAGATGTATCATTAAATCCTTGTAAGACATTATTATATCCTCTATGGTTGGAAGAAATGACAAGGGCTTGACCTTACTCCTTTTTCTCATTTTATTTAGCACTTGTTGTGGATAAGTTGTGAATTATATAACTATAATTTATTGATAGTTGGGATGAGCAATGGTAAATTCTTTCTTGGATTGTGCATTTTTGCATTAGAATAGTTACAACAAAGCAGAGAGTTGTTGAGTTCTATGTCAATACTCATGGGACATTATTTTATTCTAAGTATTGGACTTATAAACTAAGTCTTGACATGGTTTTGGGTTGAAACCTTGGTTATGGTTGGCTAAATTGTAACCATTTTAACTAGGAAGTGATTATGTGTTATGAATTATCATACAAAGGTGCTGAAAATTCAAGTTTTATTTTGAAAAGTTGGTCCTTCAAGTGGACAAAGAACCCTGGGATTTTGTCACTCTTAAGGACATAAGCTATTGAGTGTGTGGATATATTTTTATTCCATGTTCATATTTTGATCACGGGTGTGCTTTAATCCTATAAGGAAGATATGATGCCCCCATTTATGCTTCACATCTATGTAATGATCATTTGATTTTGGGTTGAGTTTTGGCATCCATGTGGATGTCATGATGGTCATGGATATAGATATAGTACATCCATGGGGATGTCTTTTGTGATTGTAGCTATATTATGGTTGTGGGAACTATAATTTCCATGATGATGATGTAATATTAACCTAGAGCCTTAGATACATTCATCCTTTCCGAAGATTATGTTGTGTTAAAGCAAGCATTATTAGTAAAACTTTGTCTTGTTGAAATGAGTCCATTAGAGGGATAGTGATAGAGCTTGTTATTTGATCATGAAGCCATGTTTGGTGATCATAGGTGGTTATAATGGGTAGGCCATCTTATGATGATTAAGGTGTAACACCCTTGGGAGGTTCAAATATGTAACATTAAACCTGGAGGGCATAGTGGGTGAATATGATATATTTTCTTGGGAAAGTGAGGAAGTTTTGGGGATCTGTTATTATTAGAAAACAGCATTATCCATTTAATACATTAGGCAAGAATTTTTTTGGTAACTTTATGGGACTCATGGATATAGGTTTATGGGTTGTATTGGAACACACCCTTCCTTAAAAGGTCTTGATGAAATTGAGATCCCTAAAATAGATCATGATGTTATATGTTGGATATTTATGCCATCTTGGATGATATTTGGACATTGGGTAGACTGATGAGTACCATGTACCCTTGTACTTCATTTACCAATGTGTCTAAGTGGTGTGATATAGAAATATCTTGGCATAATTTGCCAAACCTTTGGACCCACATGTGTGACATAGTATGATTCTCCTTCTACACATGTAAATTATTATATGTTTTGTAAACACTCTACCTTTTATCGATAATATTAATCATGCAAACTTGTAACTTTGATGTTTTGTTTGAATGGAATGTGATCCTCCATATTAAGCTTGATTTTAATATTATTATATGTATATGATTTGATGTGATGTGATCATGAACCACCTATGATGTAGTTTTCCTTCTAAAATCAACTTTTATTATCTAAAAATCTGCCAAGGTATATTGAATGTGTTCTTAGTGTGATTCTACTTCATGACTCAAGTATTGAAACTTGATATAAGTATGAGGTTCAGGTTGAAGATAACACTTCAACCATGATGATTTGATTGGGTTTTGGTTAGGAAGTGGAGTCTCGCATAATCTAAAAACCCACTTCTCCCCTTTGTACAAAGTAGCCATAGATTCATTCAGTTTGTGCACCATGAGTGCCATAGGATGGCCATGGGATCTTCATGCACAATGCTCAAATATTGGATTAAGTGTTCCTTTAACCACTTCTTTGAGGATTTGGTACCAGCAACCTTATGAAATTTGTTTGTGTAACCTTGTAAAATCACTTATTGGTCCTATAAATTGGACTTTCATACAAAATCAACAAGACTAAACTTGTTGAATTACAAGAACGTATTAACTTATAAATTCAAGCTTGTTATATTTGAGGTAATGGTTGACTTACCTAAAAGAAATGTTCTATAATGCATATTCAGTTTGATCACATGTGTTTACTAGTAAGTGTATGTAGTTATGTTCAAGGTATGATTGTATATACCTAGAATTATTGTATTTTTCTTTTGTCTAAGCATGGCTAGAATGCATGTTAATTTTATACTTGGGAAGAGTGGTGTTAAAACATGATCAGGCAGATTTTAAACTTTTTATGTACTTGTTATTCAACCAAGAGGTAAGTTTAGTGAGATGGTGGGATTGTAATCCCTATAACCATCATTTGATCTCATAAATTTGCAAAGAGCATGCTAAAAACCTTGGGGGTTGCATGTTAATGCCTAGTGTGGTTGGTTTGGGACATTGTACTAAACCATGAATGGTGGATGTTGAAATATAAGTAATCATGGACTGATATATATTTGTTCTTGCTAGCATTTTATTGTGAACATTAACAAGAAGGTATGCATTCAAAGCACGAGTTCTAGGAACCATGGTAGTTGGTTGACATTACTGATTTTCATTCTAAAATGAATGAAATATAAGTATACATGAAGCATACTTAGTTGATGGAAATGATATGTACTAGTATGGATGTTGTGATGTTTAGAATTTTGTAGAACATTAAAAAATTATGAGTATAGTTGATTTAACTAAACAAAAAGTGTTTTGAAAGACAAAACCCAAAATCAAAGGATTTTGCAAAAATATGTTGGATTGTAATTTTTATAATTAATGTTATGAAATATAGTTTTACGAGTTAATATTTTCTCATGATGAGAAGAAGGATTGGTTGAAATTTTTTTTATTACTATAACTTGTCTTGAGTGAGTAGTTATGATGTAAATTCAAGATTATGTTATTTTGTATGAGCTATCAGCTCTAAGTTAGGGTATGTAGAGTAATAAAAAAATCCTTGTTGATTAATTATGATATGTATTTACCTTAGGATGTCTACCTTGTTATGAATTAATTATTTTCCTAGCCGCATAGATGGCTAGGAATTAGGTCAAAATTCAATTTTTTGCATTAAAAACATTAATTTATTAACAAGTTTGCCAAGAATTTTATGGCTAATAAAGGTACATGAAACACTTCATTATGATCACCTTGGCCTTATAAAATGGAACCAAGATGTAATAATGGTTTTCAAGCCTAGTTGAAAGAAAGGGCATGGTTGTCCTAAAGGTATGATGTGAAGTTTAGCTAGGAAAAGTTGTGGATACATTCATGATGTGATATTGATTAATCTGTGTGTTATACTAAGAAGGTAAGTGCATGAAAATATTCCATGTTTTAATAATAGTATACACAAGCACATATCAGGAATGAATTTTATTTTAAATAATAATTGATGAAGCTTATCAATCTAGCTACTCTGTTTTTGAGTTATCTATTGATGCTTGTAATGTGTAAGCATTTCATGAAAAAAGTGGTAAAACATATTTTTAATTCATAATTATTCATGGTTGTTGATTTTTTCTTGGGATGGATCCTCTTTAAGGAGGTGAGGATGTCATAACCCAATCCTTCTAGCACTTGTATATGACTACTTAAGCATTAGTGTTATCGCTTATATAGCTAGCTATTGCATTTCTTGATATAGATAGACTATATTGTTGGCTATTGATGTGATGATACATAGACATATCATGTTTTAATTATGAACATGTTAAATATATGTATTATTTTTATAATTAATGTTTTGTTATAGTTCTATATTACTTTATCTATTACCAATCAAATACAGCTAATGAACATTCAGTGGTTATAGGCATTGAGGTATGAGCTAGACTGGATGTTGGCATCAGTACTAGGGGTGTCAAAGTGATTCCTAAGAAATAAAATGGGTTCCAAAAGGTATTTATGTGTTTTTAGTTTAATTCCTTACCATTAAAAATTTATTGTTGCATTATGTTGTCATCATTGTCTTCTTTCCTTGTCATGTTTCTTTTTTATTACTATATGTTGTCAAAATGTTAGTTGTTTTATATATTTTCTTTTATAATTCCTAATCTAGGATCCTCATCTCTCCTCCATGAACGCGTCACCACCATAATGTATTTTAATCACCCCTTATTAGGACTTGGATAGCCTAGGGGACTTACCTATACCTACCCCAATGACCCCTCATGGATATTACATAGTCACTTGGTTAATTTAACGCTTATGGATTTTAAAAATTTAAATTATATTTTAAATTTATTATTTTTTTAATTATTGGTTTTTGGATCTTGTTGGATGGTTCATTTATGACCATTGTATTTATGTTTTTATGGGGGTTGCCTTGGGGAAGGTGTGGATAACATGGGGAGAGTTTATCTCTCTAGGAATTGAATGTGGGAATTGATGAGGGGTATGGGAGTTGGATGGAAAGGGGGGGAGTTGGTTTGTTGTGGGGAGATGGGAAAAAATGGATAAATAATGAAAAAAAACATAGGGATTTCCATTTTTAAGTTTTATTTTTGGACTTGGTTTTGGTGGCTTGTTCTTGTGGGTAGGATTCACTTTATGGTAAAGGAAAATCATTTCAGACCTAGTTATTGAAATGGTTTACATCTTTGGTTTTTTATCTTCCCTACTTGTTTCAGGTAAGCAATTTGACTATAATTATATTTAGTTTTCCTAAGAATGAAATTATAAAGGATTATGGGCACTGCATATGCAGCTAAAAATTCATAAGACTTCCTGATGGGTATCCAATGCCCGATAGATAATAATGATAATTATTTTTCATATAAATTTGAAAAAATATTATCTATGTTGTATGGTATTTACATACACTTGAATTTATATATTGGTTGTAATTTTATGATTGTCATTGGAATTCTCTAAAACTTGAAAGGGTTTTGTATTTGGTTTATACTGTGTAATGGCATGGCAAGGCATGCTAAATAATGTTGTTGCATTTTAATTAAGTATGCATTATGCATCATTGACCTTGTTCCTTGAGTGAATAATGTGGGTTTATTTTTTTAATGGTTATAACTATGTGCATTTGGGTGACTATTAATATATGGTTTCTAATCAGTTAACCCTGTAACTTATGATTGGTAAATGGGTGTTACCATGCTTCAAATTGATCTATTCAACTGAAACATATGTTGAAATGGGTTGTGGTACCCTATATTACAACCTATATGGTTTTAGAGTTTAACTAATGCATTGAATTGAAATCAACTTGGGTTTTTTTAGCCCTAATGATGCAAAAAAAAATAGGCCAAACTTCTAGAGGCCATAACTTTTGAGCCATAGTTCTGTTTGAGCACTTCCACACACCAGAATAATCATCTTGAAAAGTTTGATGCTTCTATAAGATTTTATTTATTTTTAGATTTGTTTTTGATATCTTTCAAAGGCCATATGTGATCATCTAAGGGTCCAAAATTACCATTTGTTGATTTTTTAGGAATTTTCTATTTTTAGAAATTGTATTTTTAGGACCACATGTCAACTTCAGTTTAATTTCATCCCATAGGATAATTTTAGTGTTTAAAAAATTTCAAGATATTTTTAAATCTACGTGCACTTACATTTGAAACTTACTAAAAATAGTAGATGCTAAAAATAATATCTACTAAAAATAAAAGCTTTTTTTAGATTTTAGTTTTTTTTTGAATTTTTACATGTCAACTCTAATTCTGAGTTAAGGCTTATTTAAGCATGGTTTGGGTTTGTAATTATTTTGAGTCATTCCATATGAATCATTTCTAACTATTTTTTTAGATATTGACTTATTGGTAATTTTATTTTCTTGATAGTTTTTGAGATGGTTTTTTTGATAAATAAAAGAGCTCAAACAAAGCTATGGGTCAAAAGTTATGGCCTCCAAAAGTTTGGCCTACTTTTTGGCATCACTTAATGATGGTTTTATATTGTGAATGTTTTTATATTGAATCAAATATTTTGATTTGGGTTTTTTTATAAATTTAATGGTTGAGACTCCAATTTCAATTTGGGTTCTTGTTTAATGAAGTTTGGACTAGTTCCTTTCCTTTGGATGATCTGGTTATCCATGGTTTCCCTAAATAAATTGATTCTAATACACACACAAATACATACATACCCTGTGCGCTCGTGAGCGCGCGCGCGCGCGCGCGCGCGCGCGCGTGTGTGTGTGTGTGTGTGTGTGTGTGTTTAATTATGAGGATCCTATGCATGTTACTTGAATGGCATTATCTCTATGGCTATGATGTGGTTTCATTAAGAGTTTTGAGTGTTTTTGTTTTAGATATTTCTAGCATATTATTTTGAATGTCATGTCTCTATTAAGGCTTTAATATGGATATGTGTGTGTGTTTTATTTTCTATTGAAACCCTAAGAATTTGGGTGAAACCTACTAGAATATTTATTCATATATAGTAAGGGTTGACTTTATTTAAAACCTACAAGTGGTCTTTTACTTAACTGAAATAATTTTTAAATATTCATTTTAGTGATTCAGGGGAATCATATGAGGTTGTGAGACCTCATGATAATCTTGAGAATCTAATGAATTGATTCTAGATTTATAATCAATTATCATTTAAATGATTGTTGAAATCATTAACTATTGCTTTGAGAATTTTTATATCCAAGGTCAAATGAATATGTTGACTATTTTATTATTATTATCTAGTTTAATTTTTTGACTATGGATCAACTTTATATAACTTGTTTAAGTTAAATGTTATGATTCATATTTTTTATATGTTTGATCAATCTATTATTGTTGTGTAATCATTCTTAGACTAGGCCTAAAAGACTAAGCCATAACTTATATGCTTATATGCCTAGGTTATGGATTCGTAGCCAAGATATTAAAGGCTAACCATACACTTGGAGGGTTTTCAAGTTGGTTTTTTTTAAGGTTATGGGCATGGATTTAGTTGTTAATCCTATTAATATATCCTTCAAGTAGTCTATAATGGTTATCCCCACTCCTTATTCAGATCGATAATGGGTTTTATTATTTCTATCTTGCCTTAGAGTGGTGTTTGATTATCACTCACATATGTTATGTTTGTTTGTGTTGAGATGTCCAAAGGTTCAAAATATGACACGATCAAAATCCATTCTTGACTTCAGATGCTAAAACCACCATCTAGCTGATGGTTAGGGGTGGTAAGGTCCAATGATGGTTGTACTCATAAAGCCAGTTGGGAGGGTTTCTTTGATTTCATTATTTGTTGCTCTATTCTTAGATGATCTTGTAGAAATGAGTGAGGTAATTGATACTAATTTATTATATGTTGATTGTATGTTATTAACTTAGTTATTATTGTTTCATATTATATGGCTCATAAATATAGTTATCATCTTATTTCATTTGACATTAGTTTAATTATGCCTAGTAATTTATGATATGCTAACCTTATGTTGGAAATGGAATATGTGGGATAATAAAGTAAAATATTATAATGTTGATTATGTGGTAAGATGTTGAAGTTACATTATATTTGTTGAAGGTAATTAATTTACATGTACTAGGTTATTTTGAGATGTTTAGATGAACATCATACCTATTTCCAACTTAGAATATTCATTTGATAATATTATTACATCTTTAGTCTTTGGTTAAGTTCATATGATATCGTCTAGTTTTGATATGAATATCTTATGATATATATGAGCAAGGGTTTGCTTAGGCATATGTATATTGTTTAACTTTGATGTAAAAGTAAACATAAGTATGTTGGTTTGATTATTTATAAGTTAGACACTTAACTTTAATTCATGTTCATTGGTGAATTGTTTAGTTAACTCTCTTTAGTATATCAAATATAGACACTTATGATTTGTTTATATATGGTGTTTTAACATTTGAACCAGTAAAGAAAATAGAGTTTTCTCTTAGATGTTTTAGTTGTGCATGGATTATATAAATCCATCCAATTATACTTGATACTATTATATGTAGAAAACGTAAATGAAATTATCTCTCACGTACCTCAGACTCATAAGGTTACATACAAAGTTAAGCATGTCATGGTACATCAATATATTATTGTGGATTTCTTTACTTAATCTTTAGTACTAATTACATTGCTGAAATGGAATAAAATTATGAGTGTTGTTTTTATTCTAAGGATTGCCTGGTATATATAGGAGCTAAATTTAGAGTCTAGAATGAATTGTTAATGATTAAATGGAAGTAATTACCTTGGGTTTCTTGCATTATGGAATACTCTTGTGGAGTGATTTACTCTCCCTTGCTTGATGTTTATAGAAATGAATAATGGTTAAATTTATACATGTTGAACTTTGTTCTTATGAGCTGAGTGTACTAAAAACTTCCTTTTATTGGATGTAATTGATTTCACTATGGTGTCATGATGTAATCAAACAATGTTTTTTATAAGATTTCATTAAATGGAACATTTTGTTTAGGTTCCACACAATTGGAACTTGGCTGGAATTTTTGTTGTATAAGACATTTTTGATAGTATGAGCCTTATATATGTATTCAATTCATGTGAAAACCTTAGATGATTATGTACTTCTATTCTATTTTACATTGAAATGTATTTTATGCATACATAATATATACTTTCTCATATTTGAAAGACATAACTATGCCATGTTTTATTTTTCTTGGAAATATATGGTATAAGATGGATTTCTTATTTAATAAAATCTTTATTATTGGAGAGGCTAACAAATTAGCTGATTATTTTGCTTAATATTCTATTAATCAAGAATATGGATGGAGAATAATATAGTATAAGTAAAAATACATGGAATAATTATGTTCCTTTATCTTTAACCTTACAATTGTTTGAATAATCAATGATGAAAGGAATAAATGATTGGCTACCACGTACCTTCAATTACATTAATTTCTCCTTTATCAATGTTAATGCATTATCTATTTACAAAATATTATATCATTGTATATATTTGATTATGGGATGTCATTAAATCTTGTCTAATAAATAATGAAAATGATCATAGTCATATCATTGTTCATTAATTCAGCTAGTGGCATTCATGCTCATTAATTGGGCCACTTAAGAATGTAAGTCAATTGTTGGCAAGGTGTAGTGACCTTACAACATGAGGGGGTTATCAAACTCAATTGTATCACATGAATTGATGGCTTATGATGCCTTGGTTTTTATTCCATTCATGGTTGTACTTATTTAAGAATAAATAAACATGTATGCTTATGGGAATTCAACATATTCTACATGTGTTTAAACTAACTATTGGTTGCCATGAATGATTGGCATGTTTGACCTCATACCTATTGATGATATTATGTCTATTCTCATTCTATATAACTATTGTTACCCAATGATAGCTTAGTGTGTATAAGTTATCCCTTCTTGTTAGTTTGAAGTAATCGTTTAACCACTCGTGAGAGGAACTAAAACCCACTAAAGAGAGAAGATACTTATTGAGGGCCAAGGTCCTAGAAACAATCCTATGTAAAATAATTAGTACTACATATGGTGCTTGATACCTATCTATGTATGCATACATTGATACACCTTGAACCCCATAACCATCATTTAGGAAACATACTGCTCCACAACACACTTTGTGAGTAATAACCCCTAGTTAATTATCTCAGACCACCTCTTTTGGTTTTTATTATGTATATATGATTACACTATATGAATATCACTTTCTTCTTCAATCAATGTTTTGGGACTAGCATGATGTCCTAAATGCACTCTGTTAGAAATTCCCAATTTGTTTTTGGGTTGTTTCAAATAAAATGTTTCAAGGTTTAAAATAGGAAAATATGAGGCTAGAGTCACAACCCATAGTAGAGACCCCTGAATATATATTATATAAATTTTTGAATTCATCATAGTCAAAGTATGATATTATGTGTTCTATACATAGAGGTAGGGTTAAATCTCACCCATAATGGGGTAATGTAATGAACTCTAATGAGTCCTTAAGAATGTTTTATTCTAATTTATATAGATTTTCAAAGGTATTGAGATCAAAATTATATCCTAATGTCCATTTAATGCCACTCAAAGATGTGACTTTGCAATAAAACCATATGAATAGTAATAGGGATGATCTCATGGAACGACACAACCAGATGAAATGGCTGGTTAAATGACTTATCATAAAGCAAAGTTAAAAACTTATCAACCTTGTAAGGTATGTATCCCTATTGTTTCTATGATATATTAAAATATGGGATAAGGGTCAATTACTCTAAGGTATAAAGGATTTGGGAAGTATATCATACAAATAAAATAATTATTGTAAGGGAGTTAGAGGAGACAGGCAGAAAGCCAAAAAGTGAAGTAGCCAAAAATCCAAAGATAATCACCAAAACTAATACCAAGGAATATGAATCCTAAAAGATTCATAACCCAAACTAGTCCTATAATGCTTCAAAGAATTACCACCAAGGAACCACTTCTAATAATTAAGAAAACATCATCACAAAAATCCAAGGTCTCTAAGAAATTAATTGAACATCAGGAATTTATCCAAGATCACAACTCTAAAAAATTTAGTGACAAGAAAACCCTAGATACAATCCAAGGAATCTCCAAGTATCTCAACTAAAACTATCCTAAAATTGGGAGGAAGACTAGTGTTATCAATAAAAACACCAAAATCTAGACCACTAAAACCCACAATGAGAACTTGAATAGAGTGAAAGTTGTTAGTGGGACCTTTCTTTTCTAATTAATTACATGCAATATTTCTAGGAAGGGGACCTTTAAAATACCAATTTTTATTAGGAGAAAGGTGAAGAGATACAAAGTTAGCTAAAAACCACTACTGGAGAGTAAGTCTCACAATATTTGTGGGTGAAAGAAATGTCCTAATAAAAAGAATGACATGGAAGATATATGGAATGATCATTTTGATTTTCCATTGATCCAATATTATCTATTTAAAAACATTGAAAATTAAAAGATAATCCCCTTCCATTAGTAATTTCATTAAATTTTATTCAATACCAATTCTTAAACCTTTTATAAGAGCTAAAGATTTATTGAAGA